>CAHIKZ030000890.1:3930000-4040000 GCA_903632075.3 Acanthosepion pharaonis | reverse complement strand
CGCCACCGTTTTCCTTATATTCTTTTTAATTCCTCTCAAAAGCTTTCTGTTCAGTTCTTTACTTCTGTCTCCTTTTCTTTTTTTTTCCTTTTCTTTAACACTCCTTATTTTTCTTTTTCATCATCTTCCCTACTCTTCTTTTCTTTCCTTCCCTCCTTATTCTTTATTCTTTTTTTTTCCCTCCTCGTTCCTTATTCCCTTATTCCCTCTCCCACTCGTCTTTCCCTTGTTCCTATTTTTTTTTCTTCCCCTCTGTCTTTATGTCTCCTATTCCCTTGTTCCCTATTCTTTATTTTCCCTCTCCTCGTCTTTCTCTCTCCTTATTCCCTATTTTTTTCCTTCTCTCATCGTCTTTCTGTCTCCCTTATTCTTTTTTTTTCTTTTCTCTCACTTTCTTTTTCTTTTTTTTCCCTTTTATTTTTTGTTCTTTCTGTCTCCTTATTCTTTTTTTTTCTTTTTTCCCTCTCACTCTTTATCTCTCCTCCCTATTCTTTTTTCTTTCCCTCTCACTCGTCTTTCCTCCTTGTTCCCTTTTTTTTTTCTTTCCCCTCTCCTTTCTCTCTCCTTATTCCCTATTCTTTTTTCTTTCCCTCTCACTTGTCTTTATGTCTCCTTGTTCCCTATTCTTTTTTCTTTCCCTCTCACTCGTCTTTATGTCTCCTTATTCCCTATTCTTTTTTCTTTCCCTCTCACTCGTCTTTCTCTCTCCTTATTCCCTATTCTTTTTTCTTTCCCTCTCACTTGTCTTTATGTCTCCTTGTTCCCTATTCTTTTTTCTTTCCCTCTCACTCGTCTTTCTCTCTCCTTATTCCCTATTCTTTTTTCTTTCCCTCTCACTCGTCTTTATGTCTCCTTATTCCCTATTCTTTTTTCTTTCCCTCTCACTCGTCTTTCTCTCTCCTTATTCCCTATTCTTTTTTTTCCTCTCACTCTATTATCTTTCTTTCTCTCCTTGTTCCCTTGTTCCCCTATTCTTTTTCTTTCTCTCTCACTTCTTCTTTTCCTCCCTTATTCTCTTTCCCTCTCAATCGTCTTTCTGTCTCCTTATTCCCTATTCTTTTTCTTTCCCTCTCACTTTCGTCTTTATGTCTCCTTATTCCCTATTCTTTTTCTTCCCCTCTCCTCTCTTTATGTCTCCTTATTCTTTCTTTTTTCTTTTCCCTCTCTCAGTCTTTCTCCCTTATTCCTATTCTTTTTTCTTTCCCTCTCTCACTCTGTCTTTCTGTCTCCTTATTCCTCTCCTTCCTATTCTTTTTTCCCTCCCTCTCTCACTCCTTATCTTTCTCTCTCTCCTTATTCCCTATTCTTTTTCTTTCCTCTCACTCGTCTTTCTCTCTCCTTATTCCCTATTCTTTTTTTCTTTCCCTCTTTACTATCTTTTTTATTCCTATTCCCCCCTCTCCTCGTCTTTCTCTCCTTATTCCCTATTTTCCCTTTTTTCTCTTTCCCTCTTTTTTCCCTCTCATTCGTCTTTCTCTCTCCTTATTCCCTATTCTTTTTTTTTTCCCTCTCCTCTCGTCTTTCTCTCTCCTTATTCCCTATTCTTTTTTTTATGTCTCCTTTCCTTCTCCCTCTCACTTGTCTTTATGTCTCCTTATTCCCTTTCTTTTTTCTCCTCTTTCTGTTCCTTGTTCCCTTTTTTTTCTTTCCCTCTCCCTCATGTCTTTCTCTCTCTCCTTATTTCCCTATTCTTTTTTTTTTTTCTTTCCTTCCTCTATTTTTTTTTCTTTTTTTTCCTCTCCTTTCCTCTTTCTCTCTCCTTTATTCCCTATTCTTTTTCTTTCCCTCTCACTGTTTTCTCTCTTTATTTTTTTTTTTTTCCCTCTCACTTGTCTTTCTCTGTCCTTATTCCCTTTATTCCCTCTCCTTCTTTCTCTCTCCTTATTTATTTCCCTCTCACTTTCCTATTCTTTTTTCCTCCTCCCTACTCGTTTATCTCCTTATTCCCTTCTTTTTTCTTTCCCTCTCACTCTGTCTTTTATCTCTCCTTATTTCCCTTTTTTTCTTTCCCTCTCACTCGTCTTTCTCTCTCCTTATTCCCTATTCTTTTTTTTTTTCCCTTTCGTCTTTCTCTCCTTGTTCCCTATTCTTTTTTCTTTCCCTCTCCTCTTTCTCTCTCCTTATTCCCTATTCTTTTTTTTTCCCTTTTCCTCTCTCCTTATTCCCTATTCTTTTTCGTCTTTCTCTCTCTTTTCTCTCCTCGTTCCCTATTTTTTTTTCTTTCCCCCTCTTTTTGTTTCCCTCTCACTCTTTCTCTCTCCTTATTCCCTATTCTTTTTTTATTTCTTTTTCTCTCTTTATTCCCTATTCTTTTTTTTTTTTCCTCTCATTCCCTATTCTTTTTCTTTCCCTCCTCACTCTTTTTCCCTCTCCTTATTCCCTTTATTCTTTTCTTTTTTCCCTCGTCTTTCTCTCTCCTTATTCCATTTCTTTTTTCCCTCTCCTTATTCCCTATTCTTTTTTCTTTCCCTCTCACTTGTCTTTATGTCTCCTTGTTCCCTATTCTTTTTCTTTTCCCCTCTCCTCGTCTTTCCTCTCCTTATTCCCTATTCTTTTTTCTTCTCCCTCTCTCGTCTTTCTCTCTCCTTATTCCCTATTCTTTTTTTTCCCTTCCCTCTCTTTATCTTGTCCCTTTTCTCTCTTTCTTATTCTCCTCTCCTTTATTCTTTTTTTTTTCCCTCTCACTCGTCTTTCTCTCTCCCTTATTCCCCTATTCTTTTTTTCTTTCCTCTCACTCGTCTTTCTCTCTCCTTATTCCTATTCTTTTTTTCTTTCCTTTCTCTCTCCTCCTTTTCTTTATCACTCTCTTTCTCTCTCCTTATTCTTTCTTTTTTCTCTCTTATTTATCTCTCCTTATTCCCTATTCTTTATTCTTTTCTCTCCTTATTCCCTCTTTTTTTCTTTCCTTTCTCTCCAATGTCTTTCCCTCTTTCTTTATTCTCTCTTTCTTATTCCCTATTCTTTTTTCTTTCCCTCTCACTTCTTTTCTTTCCCCTTTCCCTCACTTTCTTCTTTCTCCTCTCTTTTTTCTTTCCCTCTCCTTCTTTCTCTCCTTATTCCTTTTTTTTTCTTTCCCTCTCACTCTTTATGTCTTTCTCTCTCCTTATTCCCTATTCTTTTTTTTTCTTTCCCCTCTCAAAGTCTTTCTCTCTCGTTCCCTTTCTTTTTTCTTTCCCTCTCCTCGTCTTTCTCTCTCCTTATTCCCTATTCTTTTTCTTTTTCCCTCTCTCTTTGTATACTGTCTTTCTCTCTCCTTATTCCCCTATTCCTTTTTTTTAAATTCCCTCTCACTCTCTTTATGTCTCCTCATTCTTTTTTTTTCCTCTCCTCGTCTTTCTCTCTCCTTATTCCCTATTCTTTCCCTTTTTTAAGTCTTTCCCTCTCACCCTCTCACTCTTTCTCTCCCTTATTCCCTATTCTTTTCCTTTTTATTCCCTTTCCTTTCCCTCTCACTCGTCTTTATCTCTCCTTATTCCCTATTCTTTTCTTTTTCAATCGTCTTTCTCCTTTTCCCTCTCCTCGTCTTTCTCTCTCCTTATTCCCTATTCTTTTTCTTTCCCTCTCCTCGTCTTTCTCTCTCCTTATTCCTATTCTTTTTTTCTTTCCTCTCTCGTCTTTCTCTCTCCTTGTTCCCTATTTTTTTCTTTCCCTCTCACTCGTCTTTATGCCTTATTCCCTATTCTTTTTCTTTCCCTATTTTATCTCCCTTTTTTCTTTTTCTTTCCCTCTCACTCGTCTTTCTCTCTCCTTATTCCCTATTCTTTTTTCTTTCCCTCTCACTCGTCTTTCTCTCTCCTTATTCCCTATTCTTTTTTCTTTCCCTCTCACTCGTCTTTATGTCTCCTTATTCCCTATTCTTTTTCTTCTCCTCTCTTTCTTTCTCCTCTTTTTTTCTTTCCTCTCACTCTTTTCTCCTTATTTTTTTCTTTCCCTTCTTTTTTCCCTATTTTTCCCCTCTCCTCGTCTTTCTCTCTCTTATTCCCTATTCTTTTTTTCCTCTTTTTCTCTCTCCTTATTCCTATTCTTTTTTTTTTCTCCTCGTCTTTCTCTCCCTTATTCCCTATTCTTTTTTCTTTCCTCTCACTCTCCCTCTCTCCTTTTTCCCTATTCTTTTTCTTTCCCTCTCACTCTGTCTTTCTCTCTCCTTATTCCCTATTCTTTTTCTTTCCCTCCCTACTCTGTCTTTTCTCTCCTTATTCCCTATTCTTTTTTTCTTTCCCTCTCTTTTACTCTGTCTTTTTTTCTTTCTCTCCTTATTCCCTATTTTTCTTTTCTTTTTTCCCCCTCTCTCTTCCTCTTTCTCTCTCTTTCCCTCTCTCTCTTCTTTCTCTCTCCTCCCCTATTCTTTTCTTCCCTCTTCTCTTCTTTATCCTCTCACTCGTCTTTCTCTCTCCTTATTCCCTATTCTTTTTTCTTTCCCTCTCACTCGTCTTTCTCTCTCCTTATTCCCTATTCTTTTTTCTTTCCCTCTCACTCGTCTTTCTCTCTCCTTATTCCCTATTCTTTTTTCTTTCCCTCTCTCCTTTATCTTTTTCTTTCCCCTTATTCCCTATTCTTTTTCTTTTTTCCCTCTTTTTTCTCTCTCCTTTTTTTCTTTCCCTCTCACTCCTCTTTCTCTCTCCTCTTTTCCCTCTCTCTCTTTTCTTTCCCTTCCCTATTCTTTTTTATTCTTTCTTCCTCTCCTCGTCTTTCTCTCTTTTTTCTTTTTCCCCTATTCTTTTCCCTCTCACCGTCTTTTCCCTTTATTCCTTTCTTTTTTTCCCCTCTCACTCGTCTTTCTCTCTCCTTATTCCCTATTCTTTTTCTTTCCCTCTCACTCTTTCTCTCCTTGTTCCCCTATTCTTTTTTCTTTCCTTCACTCTCTTCCTATTCCTTTCTTTTTTTCCTCTCACTCGTCTTTCTCTCCTTATTCCCCTATTCTTTTCTTCCCTTCACTTGTCCCTTTCCTTTTAAGTCTTTATGTCTCCTTATTCCTATTCTTTTCTTTTCCCTATTCTCTTTCCCTCTCCTTTTTCTCCCTTATTCCCTTTTTTTTTCTTTCCCTCTCACTTTTCTTTCTCTCTCCTTGTTCCCTATTCTTTTTTCTTTCCTCTCATCTTTATCTCTCCTTATTCCCTATTCCTTTCCCTCTCACTTTTTCTCCTTGTTCCCTATTCTTTTTCTTTCCTCTCACTTGTCTTTTCTCTCTATTCTTATTCCCTTTCTTTTTCTCTTTCCCTTTCACTCTCACCCGTCTTTATGTCTCCTTATTCCCTATTCTTTTTCTTTTCCCTCTCACTCGTCTTTCTCTCTCTTATTCCCTATTCTTTTTTTCTTTCCCTCTCACTTGTCTTTTCTCTCTCCTTATTCCTTTTTTTTCCCTCTCTCCTTATTCTCTCATTTTCTCTCTCTTTTTCTTTTTCTTTCTCTCTTTTTCCTTATTCCCTATTCTTTTTTTCTTTCCCTCTCACTTGTCTCTCCTTATTTATTCTTTTTTCCTTGTTCCCCTATTCTTTTTTTTCCCTTCTCTTTATGTCTTCCTCTCTCCTTGTCCCTTTCTTTTCCCTCCTTTCTCTCTCCTTATTCTTTGTTTTTCCTCTCCTTGTTCCCTTTCCCTTTCTTTTCTTTCCCTCTCACTCGTCTTTCTCTCTCCTTATTCCCTATTCTTTTTTCTTTCCCTCTCACTTCTCCTTTTTTCTTTTTCTTTCCCTCCTCACTCGTCTTCTTCTCAAATTCCCTGTTTTTCTTTCCTCTCACTCTGTCTTTAGTCTCCTTATTCCCTATTCTTTTTTTCCCTTTTCCTTCTCTCTCTCCTTATTCCATATTTTTTTCTTTCCTCCTTATCTCCCTTATTCCCTATTCTTTTTTCTTTTCCCTCCTTCTTTTTCTTTCCCCTCACTCGTCTTTCTCTCTCCTTTCTTTTTTTTTCCTCTCATTCCCTATTCTTTTTTTTCCCTCTCACTCGTCTTTCCTCTCTCCTTGTCTTTATGTCTCTTTGTTCCCTATTCTTTTTTTTCCCTCTCACTTCTTTCTTTCCCTCTCTTTCTCTTTTTCTTTCCCTCTCACTCGTCTTTCTTCCCTTATTCCCTATTCTTTTTTTCTTTCCTCTCACTCGTCTTTCTCTCTTTATTCCCTATTCTTTTTTCTTTCCTTTCCTCTCACTCGTCTTTCTCTCCCTTATTCCCTATTCTTTTTTCTTTCCCTCTCGTTTTTCCTCTCCTTACTCCTATCTTTTCCCTCTCCTTATTCCCTATTCTTTTTCTTTCCCTTTCTTTCTCTCTCCTTATTCCCTATTCTTTTTTCTTTCCTTTCTCTCCTTATTCCCCTATTCTTTTTCTTTCCCTCTCACTTCTTTCTCTCTCCTTATTCCCTATTCTTTTTTCTTTTTCTTTCCTTCTCATTCTCTTTTTTTTTCCCTCTCCTCTCCTTTTTTCTTTCCCTTCCCTTATTCTTTTTTTTTTCTTTCCCTCTCACTCGTCTTTCTCTCTCCTTATTCTTTTTCTTTCCCTATTCTTTTCTCTCTCTTTTCCCTCTCACTCTCTTTCTCTCTCCTTCCCTTTTTTCTCACTTTTTATTCCCTCTCACTTTTTTTTCTTTCTCTCACTCTCTCTCCTTATTCCCTATTCTTTTTTTTTTCCCTCTCCTTTTCTTTCCTTTCTTTCCCCTCACTCGTCTTTCTCTCTCCCTTTGTTCCCTATTCTTTTTTTTTCTTTCCTTCTCACTCTCCTTATTCCCTATCTTTCTGTCTCCTTATTCCCTATTCTTTTTCTTTCCTCTCACTCGTCTTTCTCTCTCCTTATTCCCTATTCTTTTTTCTTTCTTTCTCAAACGTCCTTCTCCATCCTTATTCTCATTTCTTTCCTTCTCACTCGGCTTTCTCCCTCCATATTTTCTAGTCTCTTTTCTTTACCCTTCCTCAGACCACTTACTCCCTAATTAGTCTCCATTCATTTTTTTTCACCTCTCGTACATCGTTCTCTGTCGTTATTCTCTCTTCTCTTTTCTTTCGCCCTCGCTCGTGTTTCTCTCTCCTTATTCTTTGTTGTCTAATTTTTACCTCACACTCGTCTTTCTCCTTCTTTATTGTCTATTCCATTTTCTTTCCCCCTCTCACATCTTTTCAACTCACTCGTCTTTCTCACTCTTTATTCTGTTTGGACAGAGGAAAACAACGCTTAGCTTACTGAGCTTGAGTAAATGGATGGTGGAACAGGGTTTAGGAGAAATAACAGAAAGACAATGTTTATTAAGAGCTACAAGGGACAGGAAGTTGTGGAGAGCCATACGTTCTGAGAGAACACGTCACATAAAGAAGATGTAAATTTATCAGTAATCACTTATGGTTTCATCCCTACATAGGGCAATACATTTTGATTAAATAATATGTAAAAAAAAGACTTATTAACTAGCTTAAAAACCGAACTCCGCGCGGACATTTCCTGTCGATGGCTAACTGGTCGTTCGGCTCAAAACTAAAGTGTATTCACGTCTATCTTAGAACACAACAATGATAATTTTGAAGAAATAACTTTGAATTCTTCAATTCACTCCATGGAACTTCAAAATCTCCTTTTAACTTTGATTTGGGCTATAAGCCCAATCCCGACCAAAAGTCTAATTTGGGCTGAAATTCCAATTCAGGCTGAAAATTGAGTTCTTCAAATCCTAAACTATCACCTTAACTTTGATTCCTTAGCATTTTGAAGAAATAAAACTGATTTCACCAATTCACAAAGATTTAGAGATATTTTAAACTGAATTTAAAGCAACAAAAAAATAAATTGACAACATTTTTGTTACTTTAAACTCAATACAAAATAAAAAAATTTAAAATCACTAATTGTTTTCAGTTATTTTAAGATTTGAATTTTAACTGTTCTTTCCTCATTCGGACAGAAATACCAATGCTAGATTTTCAAGCCCCAGATGAAAGGCAGATTTTCAATCTCAAGATCATCCTGATCCCAAAAAGGTAAAATATGTCTATGTAGGGTAAGTGTAGCCCAAGTTAAAGGGATTTCAGTCACAGGGACGGACAGACAGAATTTGCCGTTTGTTTATTTCTTTTATTATTATATAGTTTACTAAATTCAATGTCGTAACACCTGATTTAAGCATTTCATGTAATTTAATATTACGTGATAGTCTTGGATAAACAGTCGAATGCTTTTTTCTCAATTAATTCAACGTTTATCTCTGGTTTTCGGGGCGACCTGATGATCGTTCGAAAAGAACCTTTTTATCTTTTTAAGTCAGGCTTACAGCCACATCACGTTTCCGTACGATCACCGAAGTTAAGCAACGTCGAGCCTGGTTAAACCTAGATGAGTGACAGCTTGGGAATGCTAGGTGTTTTAAGCTTGGATGTGCGGATGGTTTAATGGATAATGGCTCAAAATTGTTAAGCGTGAGCTGAGTTGGGTTCGTTAAAATCATTTACGTGCAAATATCCTTGAGAAAGGTATGGGTCTACCTCTTCCCCCCAGCTATGGGTTAATTTTAAGACTTAATTTGTATCACTTAACCATTATTATCTCAAAAACCAAAGTTCTCAAAATCTAAAAATATCTTCTGGCTTTAAATAACCTGCAAACGGTTAATAAGCCGTCATGTCAGATTAATCACAGCAAAATGGTTGCAATTATGTGTTTCTATTTCGTAAAGCGTTTTTTATATCTTCTCGAATAATTGCCATATCATATCTGCCTCCGGTAAAATTGAGTATTTGTAAAATCCCCAACTAAATGCATGTTACGATTACGTCATTTTTATTTTGTTTTGTTTTTAACGTTTCTCAATCTATGATATTCTTTATTTTCTCCAATCCTTTTATACACCATATTTCTTTTTTTTTTTTTTTTTTCTTTATTTCTTTCTTTATTTCTTTATTTCTTTCTTTATTTCTTTCTTTATTTCTTTCTTTCTTTCTTTATTTCTTAACCTTATATTTGATTCTTTCTTTCTTCCTTCATGCGTTCTTTCTTTCGTCCGTTCTTTCCATTATATTTGATTCTTTCTTTTTTTATTGCTTTCTTTCTTTCTTTTTCCTTTCTTCCTTTCTTTCCATATTTCTCTAGTCTTTCTTTCATTCTTTCTTTCATTCTTTCTTTCTTTCATTCTTTCTTTCTTTCTTTCTTTCATTCTTAACCTCATATTTCTTCCTTTATTCCTTTATGCGTTCTTTCTTTCGTCCGTTCTTTCCATTATATTTGATTCTTTCTTTTTTTATTGCTTTCTTTCTTTCTTTTTCCTTTCTTCCTTTCTTTCCATATTTCTCTAGTCTTTCTTTCATTCTTTCTTTCATTCTTTCTTTCTTTCATTCTTTCTTTCTTTCTTTCTTTCATTCTTAACCTTATGTTTCTTCCTTTATTCCTTTATGCGTTCTTTCTTTCGTCCGTTCTTTCCATTATATTTGATTCTTTCTTTCTTTTTCCTTTCTTTCCATATTTCTCTCTTCTTTCTTTCATTCTTTCTTTCTTTCTTTCATGATTAACCTTATATTTGATTCTTTCTTTCTTCCTTCCTTTCTGCGTTCTTTCTTTCGTCCGTTCTTTCCATTATATTTGATTCTTTCTTTCTTTCTTTCTTTTATCTTTCTTCCTATCTTTCTATTTTTTTCATATTTCTCTCTTCTTTCTTTCTTCCGTTTTTCCTTTATATTTGATTCTTACTTCCTTCTTTTCTTCCTAATTCCTTTCTTTCTTTTTTCTTATTTGATTATTCCTTTTTTCTTCCTCTTTTTTTCATTTTCTGTTTCCCTTATATTTGATTCTTTCTTTCTTTCTAATTCATTTTCTTTCTAATTCGTTTCTTTCTTTTGTCATTTCTTTCTTTTATATTTGATTATTTTTTCTTTCTATCTTTTGTCCGTCCATTTCCGTATATTTGCCTCTTTCTTTCTTCCTTTCTTTTTTTCTTTCTTTCTTTCTTCCCTTATAGTTAATTATTTTATTCTTTCGTCCATTTTCCTCCTTATATTTTTGCCTTTTCTTTCTTTTATTCTTTCTTTTACCGTGTGTAACTTCGATTTAGTGACTTGAAGATTGATTTTCAAAAATTTACGAGACATTTTCCGTTAATCAAAATAAATATTTCTTACTGAAACTCAGATATTGCAGGCAAGTTCAGATTTTTAACTGATTCTAAACAGAAACAAAAAAAAACGTTGTTAGAAACAAAGAAAAGTGTGCTAAACTGATATAAAATATCAATCCTCCTCTCTTGCAGTGAATGCTGGATAATTTCTTCACAAATGAAGAAGACACGAGGCAACGCAGATGTGGTTCTACAGGCGGATGCTAAGAATGCACGAAAACGATGTGTGAGGAAAATGGGAACAAAAAGTTGCCTATATTTAGAATTAGAAAGAAAAGTTGAAATCCCTGGGAAACATAATGAGGAAAGAGGGCTGGGTGAATTTAAACTTCGCAGGGCCATCCTGAAGGGAAAAGACGACAGAAGGATGCATCGAGTAACCTGTTTTTGTAAATGGATAGTAGAACACGAACTGGGAGTGAGACAAACATTGTTTAGAGTTACGAAAGATAGGAAGTTGTGGAGAGCCATGATTTCACATGTCTTGAAGGGATGTGTTACAGAAGAGATGAAGAAAATTCTAAATACCTCATAATTTTATTTTCGCTTATTGTTATTTTTTGAAGCCTGTTTTATTTCTTTTCTTTTTTTCGTTTGTTTCTTGCAGTCTTTTTTTTCGTTTGTTTGGAAAAAAAATTTTGCAGTCGTTCTCTTATTCTTAAAATGATGTTTACGCTGATTTAATTACACATGCGCATGAAGGAGAGGGCGAACTAAGAATTTTAAATTTAAATTTTTCTAAAAATATCTATTTTGGTGTATAGTATTGCTAAATATCTATTTTGGGAAAAATCAATTACACATATATATATAATGTGGAAAAAAAATTTGATGCGTAAATTTTTCTATTGGAAAAAAAATTTGTGGCTGATGTGTCTTTTTGGGCTTTCTATCGGACTAAAATGATGTTTACGCCCAACAGGTGATTTAATTACACACATGCGCAAAGAGTTTGAAGGAATCGAGGTATCGAACTAAGAATTTTAAATTTAAAATTTTTACTATTTTTATTAAATATCTATTTTATTTTAGTCTAACCTCGTTGTCCCAAAACCACGTATATATATACATTTTATATATTCTTTCTATATAATATATTTACTATAACTTTTTATTGCTTTTCTTTAGATTTTTCTCTTTCTTCCTTTCTTTGTATATTTCTTTAAATTTTCTTTTCTTTAATTCTTTGTTTCATTATTTCAATTATATATATGTTTTGTTTGTTCTTTCTTTCATTCTTATTTGATATTATATTTGATTTAGCTGTCCGTTCTTCCATTATATTTGATTCTTCTTTTCTTTCTTTCTTTTATCTTTCTTCCTACTTGTGAGAAAATTGATTCTTACTTCCTTCTTATATTATATATATATATACACATATATATATATATATATATATACATATATATATACATATATATATATATATATACATATATATATATATACATAATATATATACATATATATATTTACATATATATATACATATATATATATACATACATATATATATATACATATATTTATATACATATATATATATATACATATATATATATATATATATTTAACCTATGTGTTTTTTATATTATTTGTATTTGATAGAAATATTTACTATAACTTGTGAGATTTTATTATGCAACTAAAGTGTTGTTCATTATATTGCAATATATATATATGTGTGTGTGTGTGCGTTACTTTGACATATATAAAGACAGACGTGAGCTGAAAGAAAAATATAACCTCACAAGAGAAAGCAGACATTATAAAGTTATTGAGTCATGAGGACACAATTTTGGAAATTGCAAAAGAGTTGAACAGAGATCAGATAATATAGCGATGTCAGCTATCAGCCGATATCTCGCAAAAAAAGGAAAGAGGTTGCAGAAATTGTTTTAACAGTTATTGTCTTGACAAAGAAGGTCAGCAGAGAGAAGTGGACCTCACAAGAAACATGTTAAACGATCCTGACAAAAGGGGTCAGCTATGTGTGCGGACTTGATGAATGGATTTTTTTAGACGAAAGCCGTCAATACAAAGAAATCTGGTAATCTATAAGACAGTGGTTCCTAGCAACCAAAGACTGAGAATGCTCGAGTGCCATGCAAAAGGAAGACACGCCGGTTAGAACGTTCGTCCCCCTGCTCACCTCGCCTCACTCTGCCTCGCACGCTTTCAGCAGAAATTTACAACAGAATAGAATTTGCTGACTGCTACAATTTCGTCTCATGGTTTTATTTCGTCAGTAACGATCGAGCCAAAGAGTTATTCTCCGTGTGTTAAGCCAATAATAAGAAAAATAGCTTTAAGAATGTCACAAAGAGAGATTCGAGAGAAGAATAAAAGTGAAATATTGACCAACAAGGAAATATTTTTAAGAAATCGGAGAAAAAAATGCTGGATATTAAGAACATTAGTTAAAGACAAGCTATTAACCGAACTGCCAGATGTAAGTACTAATCACAAAGTATAACTTGTAAATTTAGTAAAGAAGAAAAACTGAGGAATATAGAGCTATATTAGATGGACGAGCCTTAGGGTTGACAGAATCTATCTTACATATTTATAAGTCTACCATTCACCATGCTTAGAATATTGTTTCCATGTATGGTCTGGTGCTCCTGTTATATTAGAGATTATTGATATAATTCAAAAAAGAATCAGCAATATTATTAGTACTGGTCTGGCATCTTGGTTTTAGTCACTTTCCCAACGCCGTAATGTAGCTTCCCTGTGTCTTTCCTATAAAAACTTTCATGGTAATTGTTCTAATTAACTTTCCTCATTGGTACCTAGATTTTATGAATTTAAGCGCAGTGCTAGATTGGCAGAAAGGTGTCATCATTTTATAGTTTATAAATTCAAATTGCCAGATATAACCGTAAGTTCTATGCTAACAGTTTCTTCATTCGCTCGTAGAACTCTCTTCCGGCTCCACGCTTTCCAGCCGACTTTGATCTTCAAAAATTTAAATGCAATGTCAACCGTTATCTACTGTCTTTTTTATTAATCTTCTATTGTTCTCGCTCATTGATAATGTGTCGCTTTTTTCTTATTCTTTCACGCTTAGTAATCCCTTGTCTTAGTGGCTTTACTGTCTTGCATTGGGTGAAATGATTCAAATTAAATCTGAAAATAAACACATCTCAACTGTTCTTATATCTTCATTTTTTTTAGTTTTATCCGATGCCCAAGTCCCTTTGGAAGACCCTATAGTTTTGGGCCCCCTAAACTGAAACCTATACTAACCTATATGTAAATTCAGCACCGCAAGCAGACCATATTAATATTCACTCAGATATATTATAATAATCAAATAGATGTTTACGTAGATTGTGTCTTTTGGATATGATCGTAAATAATAAGTTGCATGATAAAAACTGATTCTTGCAAAACAAGTTATTGTCAATATTTTAGTAAGGATAGAGATTATTATAAGCTGAAAGTCACACGATGAATTGCTCATATACGAGTAAATATGCATATATTAAAAAGTTTTATCAGCATCAGTTGGTTAAGAGCAATTGTGAAAAATCGAAGAATAAAATGTGATATAGTGGAGAGTCAACATTACTTTGCAATTTGTACCATTTTACGAAAGTTAACTTTCCTTTTTAAAAATTCACCAGTATCTATTCTTACATAACTTACGTTTTGATAGATAGATAGATAGATAGATAGATAGATAGATAGATAGATAGATAGATGTTGAGACAACAAAATAGATGTTGAGACAATAAGACACGTAGAAAGATGAGGAGACAATTTGATAGATAGGTAGATGTGGAGACAATAAGTTAGATGTAGAGACAGTAATATAAATAGATGTGGAGACAGTAAGTTAGATAGATGTGGAGACAAGATAGATAGATAGATAGATAGATAGATAGATAGATAGATAGATGTGGAGACAAATAAATAGGTAGATAATGTGGGGACAATAAGATAGATAGATATGGAAAAACGATTTAGGTACCTCCACTTTTTCGCGGAAAAAAAAACAGCATAGCATGAAAAAAGGCCCCAAACTCAATAAAAACAAAGTTTTGTCATCAAAATGTTTATTAAAGAGGAAATACAAAATTATTTTTCTATTTTTTGAAAGTTTTTAATCAATCCTTTCTAGCACGTTCGAAATTTTAGTTAGAAATCCTTTTTAAGTTTTACATCAAGGTTGATGTAATTTTTTTTTCGGTGAAAAACACATTGACTTGGAAATTCTTGCCAAAAAATCAAATAATTGTCGCGTTGTCGGATTTTAATTAAACTTTCAGGACATATTCAGAAATGAATTAAATTATTTAAAAAAAGTCTTTTTTTATTTCTTTTTTTTTTTTAGAAAATCTTGGTAAAAAAAATATTTTCTTTTTACATATCTCACATATCTTTATTTGTTAAAAGCAGGATTCCTTGGGGAAAGTCATCGATTTTTTTTATTTTATTTATTTTCTTGTAAAAATGTATTGGAGTTACTAATATATATATATATATATATATATATATATATATATATATATATATATATATATATATATATATATATATATATATATATATAATATCAAGAACAAATTTTTAAAAATTTTCGCCTGACGCCGTACGTCTTTTAAGACTTCATCGGACTAAAATAAATTTATCAATGTCTGTTTAAAATTTAAATATTTCATTAGATAGAACTTTTCAGCAACAACTTTCTATCCCAGTCGTCGATCTCAGGTAATCTCAGGTAATCTCTTTCGGTCCTTAATCCATATTCTTATTTTTAATCCTGCCATATCTCTCTCTTTCTCTTTCTTTCTCTTTCTCCCTCTCACTCTCTCGAGCACACACTCACAAACACACATACGCACCCCACATTCACTTTCCCTCTTTTTCTCTATATCTCTATATATCTCTTTCATTCTTTTTCATGTCCTTCCCCTGGCTGCCCCAACTACACTCACAGTCTCTCATACTCTTAGTATACCTTCGCCTCCACTAACAACTTCATCCCATCTCCGACCGTTAGTCCTCTTAATAATACTACTACTAATAATACTTCTGCCATTATTTTAAAAACCACCACCACCACCACCACTATGCTATAGTCTTTTAACTTCTTTTTTTAACTTCACCCGTCTTCATCCCTCTTTTCATCTTCTCCATCCTCCCCTTCTTAGGAATATAACCCCCTCCGCCACTTGTGCCCTTAACAGCAGCAGTAGTAACAGCGACTTCATCAGCAGTAGCTATGGTTCAAATTCAAAATGATGTGGTCGGTTGTTTAACTGTTGGTAGCGAAAGACTTGTATAAATGAGTTTCAGTTAGAAAGAAACCACTGTAGTGGGGAACGACTACAAACAAAAAAAAAGCTAAGATTAACAAGGAACGAAATACACACACAGGAAAGAAAGAAAAGAAAATACTTCTAAATATTATTTCTAACGGATAAATTAGCAAGAAGAAAAACGGTAAATGTCCCAGAACGTGTAAAAAAGAATTTAAAAGTCGCTACAAGCAACAAATAACTTTTTCTAGCGACGTTTATGCAAATCGGATCTTAAATATGATGGTTTTTAATGATGGCAAAATCTTTTGTTTTTATCTCCCCCCCCCCTGCTGCTTTCCCCTTTCTTTCTCTCTTTCTTTCTTTCTTTCAGTCACTTCATATGAAAGTGTGAGGGGCTGATTTTCTGAATTGTAAATGATATTGGCACTGTACGCGTGTGTGCGTGCGTGAGTGTGAGTGCGCGTGTTTGTGTATTACTGGGAGTCTGTGAGTGCCTGTCTGTCAGAATGTCTCTCTCAAGTAACAATAAAGGGACTCCTGTCTAGCACTGCACACACACACACAAAAAAAAAATAACAGTGCAATACAGACCCCAAAGGAGTCTACTCAAACACTGGCAAACGTAAACTACATAAGAAAGAACTCGGAACATTGTAAGCAAAAGGATGAAATACTATGTTTCAACACCTACTAAAACTTTTACTTACAACAGGAATTTCAATTTTACGATGTCGAAATGCTTCCAATGGCAACTAAGTGAACTGTTTATGGCTGGCCCGCTAACTATATATTCTTAAGTTTTCTTTAAATATATATTTTTTTCTTCTGGGCATCAGCCAGCACAAGAGATACTCGGAACTTTAGCACACGTGTTTTTATTCAAGTCTATAAAGATAGATAAAGGTAGTGTAACACAGTTTTATTTTTATCGCATGTCTTTTGTGATATTGTCAAACAAAAGTATTAATTTGGGAAAAAAAGATAAGAGAGCATATGTGTACGTATATACAATGATATCTCTTTGAAATTGTTTATATACGCATTATTTTTAACATTTATTTATCTCTTAAACTTAGGCACTGCGACGAGAAATAATTATTTCTTCAAATAATTTTTCATGTTGCTACAAGCACTAAGATCAACGAATACCTTTGAGTCCGATTTTATAAAAGTAAAATAGAAGAGTCCAATTTTATAAAAGTAAAATAGAAGAGTCCAATTTCATAAAAGTAAATAGAAGAGTCCGATTTTATAAAAGTAAAATAGAAGAGTCCAATTTCATAAAAGTAAATAAAAGAGTCCAATTTTATAAAAGTAAAAAAGAGAGTCCAGTTTTTATAAAAGTTAATAGAAGAGTCCAGTTTTAAAAGGTAATAGGAGAGTCCAATTTTATAAAAGTTAACTAGAGAGTCCAGTTATGTAAATTCAGTGTAAATTAATCCTTCTAAAAAGAAATCAAAACAAAATATCTTCACTCTACGTGATTTCTTAAAATTAAAAACAGAAATCTAAAAATCGTTATTTGGAGTATTTAATAGATAAGAATATATGAAAAAAAAAAGTATTTTTCTTTATTCTAAGAAATCACGTGGGATGAACGTATTTTGTTTTGATTTCCGCAGTTTTGGCTATACAATGAATATACATAGCAGATTCGACTCTGCCTGTCATCAGCTTTTACAAAATTTAACTTAAAACATCGATATTTGTGATATGGCATTCGTAATCTATAGCAATATGAAATAAAATTATAAAAAGAAAATTGAAAAACTCCATTTATTTCACTTATTCTTCTGTTCGTTTATCCCCCCACTCCGAAATAAAATAAAATAAATAATTATATATATATATATATATATATATATATATATATATATATATATATATTTCATTAAAATTTTATTATTTTATAAAAAACCTATATATACATATTTTATTTTTTTTTGTTCTGGGTGGGAATATGTAGCCTAATCCTGAAAAGGAACATGAAATAGAAATAACATCTATTATTTTCAAGATAATATCCTTCTTTGAAAATGCGCTTAAATCAAGGCCACTTTATTAATCTCATAGATCGAAGAATAGCATTATACAGTGATAATTTCAGATCAAAATTCAACTAATAATTGTATCAAGCGACTGCCTTCCTGACCGACTTTCGTGCATGTGCATATGTAAATATAAACACACACACACACACACACACACACACACGCATGTCTATACCTACACAGGCACGCATGAGCATTTCAAAGAAGCTGATGGAACTTATGCGTTAACGTAAATAATTTTATCAAACCTCCGAACATATGGGTAACATATCGTTTATTTATATATATATATATATATATATATATATATATATATATATATTCTTTCATTCTCAGTAATCATTTGAAATAATGTACATTATATAACCTCTTTATAAGACTATTTGTCCATACACTGAATATTGCTTTTATGTTCTGTCTAGTGTTTCCGCTAGAGATACTTGATAAAGTACAAAGAATCTGCAATGTTAACAGTTCTGACCTGGCATCACAGCTTCAGTCACTTCCCACCCACTGCAACGTAGCTTCCCTATGTCTTTTTTTCTATAAATATTTTCTAGATAATTGTTCTGATGAGCTTTCACCTTTGGTACTCCGACTTTACGAATTTAAGCGCAGTACTAGACTGGAAGATAGGTCTCATCATTTTACGATTAAAATAGATAAATGTAACCGTAAGTTCTATGCTAACAGTTTCTTCTCTTGCACTTCGTGCTTGTGCAAGTCTCTTCCGGCTTCTGGCTTTCCAGTCAAATTTGATCTTCAAAAATTTAAAGGCAATGTCAATCGTTATCTTCTGTCTATTTGATTCCTGTTAATTGATTGTTCTCTCCCCTTAATAATGTTTTTTTTTTTTCTCATATTCATTTCGCACTTAGTAAGCCCTAGCGTTTTAGTGGTTTTATTGCTTTGCGCGGCGTAAAATTAATAATAATATATATATATATATATATATATATATATATATATATATATATATATATGTGTGTGTGTGTGTGTGTGTGTGTGTGTGTGTGTGTGCAAATATATAGAAAATAGGAAAGAACACGTTAGGTAAATAATCCGGGGTTCTTTAGTATTTTTTGTTTTTTTTTTTAAAACACAGTGCTACATACAAATTAGAGCTTATATTATAATTATTTTAAAAAATGATTTCCTTCGCTACAAGAGTTCTCATGTTTCAAAAACAAGGTTCAAAAACCTCAATATAAAAATGAAATTGAGGGCTTATCAAGAAATTCATCTTCAATTTAATTTCAATAATTATATTGAATCCTAAATTTAGGTTCCTAAATTTTCCGCTTGAAAAATGATGAGAACTTTTATGTAATTCAGAAGCGAATCAAACATTTTAAAATATAATATATATATATATATATATATATATATATGGGATTAATATGAGTAAAAGTTTCTCACTTAACTGATTGATGTTACCTTCACCATTCCGACTCCAGAGTTTCGTAGGCGGAACTCTCCATCCACTATTCAGGGGGTATCAGCAATTTATATTCTTATATTTTTCGGTTTTTCCTTTTTATACACGTATCATTGGTATATATATATATATATATATATATATATATATATATATATATATGTGTGTGTGTGTGTGTGTGTGTGTGTGTGTGTGTGTGTGTGTGTAATTTCATATATAATCAAAATATATTTGTAAAAGAACAATTTGAATAAAGACAAAAGTAAAACTTATTTTAGCCGATGCGTTTCATCTTCTGACGGACTTTATCAAGGCAAACGCAATGATTGTATTTTGCAACAAGTAACTAATTTATAAACAGATGCAAACGTAACTTAGTATAACTTTGCACAATTTGCCTTGACTTTTCAGTTAACCTGATGAATATTTATGAGCGTCTCTTAAATCTGAACATTTTAAAAAGTACGTTTGCCTTGATAAAGTCCGTCAGATAAATTTTCCTTTTGTCTTTATTCATATATATATATATATATATATGTGTGTGTGTGTGTGTGTGTGTGTGTGTGTGTGTGTAAGAAACAAATATGAAAACGCTTGTGGACTTAAGATTGCGTCCCAAGCATGAAACAGATTGTCACCACTTGGTGTTAACCTCAGTGTCCACATTTATATTTACATACGGTCTATCTCTGATTTTGAGCACTTTTATCCATAAATATACCTTACATTAAAACTATATTTTTCTCATATGTGTGTGGGTGTGTATGTTGAAGTAGAAAAAAGTAAAAAAAAAAAATTCTGATGAAGCCTAAATAAAAGCGAAACATGTTAAATTTATAAACGTTTGGGCCTTATTCTATCGTTCTAAAAAAAAAGACATGTCTTTAGGGATAAACTTTTGTGTGTGCGCGCGAAAAGAGTGAGTGAGATAGATAGATAGATAGATAGATAGATGGAATATTTTCACAACAGACCGATATGAGTCGATGATAAATTATGACCGTAAACGCCTAAATCATTCGCGGGTTTCGTTCTCACGCATTTTATAAATAAACCAAGAATACAAATTCTATAAAACATAAGCATTAATGCCGGATCGATGAGCCTTGTTAATTTGAAACAATTTCTCCCACCACCACTACACCGCCACCAAACACACAAGCACCAAACAAATAAAAAAAAATTAATGCCATACTTTGAATTTGTAAAACACATGAGTTTTTTCTTGCTGCATTTGTTTTCCTGGGGCGAAAATGTCAAACTTTATTGTTGTCGATAAGTCGTCATGGTGTTATCTGTCTCATTTTAGCCATGAAACTGCTGATGATAATATTTGAAGATTAAAACTTATCACACATAATGTCATGTTAACAAGATAATGACAATAGGATTTCTCATAACGGTGACATTTGAGTTCACTGTGATAAAAGAAACAAAATATGGTACGGTTCATGATGATGCAATTCACAACAATCATTGATACATTTATAATGGGCATACGTTTATATCACGAGATAAAGACTAGCAAGAGAAAGTCAAGCTTCAATCCTTTGGTGGTGAGACTGGAGTGACCTCTCCGGGGGTCGGGGGAACTGGTGGGTGATAGTATATGGAGGCCGTGCGCTGGTTAGACTGCATACTTTACCCTCTGTCGGTCGCACCGACAAGATCCAAAGGCTAGAGCGGCTTTTAAGCTAGTACATATATATATAGAGAGAGAGTGTCATCCACAGACAGACTGTTTCGTTGTACACAGCCCATCAGTGTGGCTACTCAAGTTACTGCTTGAAGCTGGGATCGAAACCCGAACGACTCTCACCCTTGGGCCATAAGTGCACGCTAGGAAGAAAGGGAATTTTTAACACATTATATACAAGATATATGCATTGCTGGCTAGCAGAGTGCTCAATTAATAGAGAAGAGCTTAGCATTAATCAGTATCAGCAACCAACACATAATTTTTCTTCTAAAAGTGCTCAACCCACGAAAAGGACCCTATATATATATATATATATATATATATATATATATAACTGATTTAAAAATATGGTTTCATCGCGACACAGGAATTACAAAAACATAAACCAAAAACTTCAAATTCAATTATATTGAACTAAAATTTTAAATCAGTTAAGTTTTAAAGCAGTTAATTAAATCTGCAAATTTACATTGAGCACTGTTTTATAAAAATAAATATACTAAATTAAAATACTAAATATATATATATATATATATATATATATATATATATATATATATATATATAAACATTATATACATTACGCTTTTTAGAAGCTAAAAAAATAAAGGTTTTAAATATATAAAACAAGGTAAACAAAACACTATAAAGCAATGTAAATTATAAAACCGTAATACTTAAGTAAACAAATACAAAAATCGAAAAGAACAGTATTAAAATAATTAAAAGCCAAATTCTTCTACTTCTGCCGTGCCCATTCAGGACGCGGGTGATCATGGTTCTCCAAAATTTCCTGTCCTTTTTAGCGCTTCGTAATTGTTTTTTTTTCCGCCATCTCTCCTAATCCATCCCTAAATCCTAATTCCAATTGCACAAGCTCGTTAGGCAGAGGTTACGCGCTGCTTTCCTCTGTCCCCGTTGCCTTCAATAGGTCTTGTTAGTGTCAAATTTTCAAAGCCCTCTTTCCTCATTACGCACCCCGGAAACTTTCTTCTGATTCTAAGTATAAATGTCTTTTTTGTTTCCATTTTCCTTAAAACCCTTTCAATGACATCCGAAGAGAAACCATCATTTACGTTTTCTCGGGTAAAAGGTTTAGCAAATAATTGTTAATCAAAGTAGTAGTAGTAGTAGCAGTAGTAGCAGTAGAAGCAGTAGTAACAATAATAATAATAATAATAATGTATCTTTGAAGATCTTCATAGATTTATCAAAACGCAAGGATCTTGAAGTGGAAATCTAAAAAATGTGGCACATGGGGACATCGACAATTCTATTTATAGTTGGAGCTCTCGATTTGATTGGAAAAGGTTCCGATAAATTCATTTCTTGCTTTTTGTACAAAAAAAAATGATCAGTGGAAAATTTCATGAAATCATTTCTGACCTTAGGTCTCTGGTTGGTACCCGGAAGGAAATGAGTATCCAACAGAAATCAAAGGAAATAATAAAATAATATTCGTAATGATCACCTAGATCTAGTTACAGAAATGGGACCTGTAATAATTTTATGGCACTTTACAATAAACAGAACAATCAATGCTAATCACCCAGATATCGTGATGAGAAACCACAAAAAAATAAAACGTGCCTTCTTATTGCCATGTCAGTCCCTGCAGACTGTAACGTATCCTTGAAGATCTTAAAAAAACTATCAAAGTAGAAGGGCCTTGAAATAGAAATCTCAAATCTGTGTTACATGAGGCCATCAACAATTCCAGTTGGAGTTGGAGCCCTCCGATTATTTGGAAAAGGTTCCGATAGACACATTCAAGGGATTCCTGGTAGCCCAAGAAATACAAATAACATGTATGTAATCCTAGTTTTTTTTGTTTTGTTTTTCTTCACAAAAAAAATGATCAGTGGAAAATGGAATGTTGCCATTTCTGACCTTAAGTTTCTGAATGCGACCCACAAAGAAATGAGTCTACACCAGAAATCAAAGGAAATAATAATAATAATTAATAATAATACACCAGACGTGGTTCTCCTGGCTTTTGATCTCTAATGATTTGGGGTGTTACCATGTACATATTTTGTTTTGGTGAATTAAGGTAGGTTGCAATAAAAAAAAAAAACCTGGTCAGTACCACAAAGTCGCTTGTCAGTTGCCTTACTATAATGACTTGGGCATGACTCTTAGATTTTGATGGATCTTCGTTCATAAGCAAGAGGAATGAGAGAGCGTTATGGCTCGGTGTCTGGACAATTAGATTTTAAGAATGACGCAACAAAAGGAACTTGGGAGTCTCATATAGAACAATCTCAGTCGGATTATGTCGGGGCGGACAGGGTTAGACGACATGAAACTATTTCTAACCGGGCTCCACCTGGAAGGATATGTGCTATTTGTATCAAAACCTGTCATATCGTGAACATTTGGCTGTGATGTATGTGCCTGGTATATCCTTATCAAACTGAGTGTCATGATGGATAGAGAGAGAGAGAGAGAGAAAAGAGAGAGAGAGAGAGAGAAAGATATATACACATGAGTTTGTGACCCTGGGTTTCATGATTGCATAAGCGTGAAACTCAGGGTCACAAACTCATATCCGTACAACTAAATATGTTAGCTATCACTGATATTGATCACTTTCCAATAAGTACCGCGCATATATAATATATATACACACACACACACACACACACACACACACACACACACACACACATATATATATTAATCAAAGCGATCAAGCCACTAAGAAGCAAGGGGCTACTAAGAGTGAAAGAGAATGAAAAGACTTTAGAAAGAACCGTAAACATTCTTAAACAGAGGACAAGAAATATATCTATACAATAGGTTCAAAGTATCAGGAAGGAGTGTGAACCGGACGATGTCCCTGAGTACTGGTGTGCCGCTCTTTTACTCAACAATAATAATAATAAGAAGAAGAAGAAGAAGAATGATATTGAAATCTTATAAAAATTTACTTAACACTTTTTATATAATACCTTGCATGGCCTGTCTGTTGGAGAGTAAGATATGTTGTGCAAAGAAACATTGCACGTAGATAAGGACTCATCCCAGAAAATCAGACTTCTTCTATGTACGGCGTATCCCTTCAGTTCTTTGGCGATCATGGCTCGTCTCAATTTCCTGTCTTTTGTAGCTCATAAGAAATGTTGTCTTTTTATTTCTTCTGTGGACATGATTATTAGAGGCGGTGATACGTGTGTTTTATGTTGTGGTTTTCTTGAAGTTATATTTTGTAATACGGTTCAAAAAATTGTAAGGACTAATGTCATGAAAGAGTTCTTCCATGTTGGTTGTTTGATTAATTTTGTTTGGTGGTATATCAACATCTCTATGGGTTATTTAATGCCGAAATCGAAATATTTATAAATAATTTTATACTTTCAGATTAAAGATATGTTTTTTAGATATATGTTTTGTAAATAATAAAATGTATTGTTCGTAATTTTACTATAAAAATGTATTTTTATATTTTTTAGTATTGTGTAGATTGTCATTTTGCTATAAAAATGCATTGTTGATCATTTTATTATAAAAACGTACTGTTGATTTTTGTTTGGGTGTTCACTATTTGTCCATTGCTGGGACCTTAATATGTGCTACCATCCTGGGTCAGGGTGGACCTGGGAACGACAGAAATTAGTGTGTGAGAAATCCACCAGTTATACTAACCTTCTGACTAACATAACATATTTGTGGGATATGGATACTATCAAATCATTGGACTCGGGTTACTGTAAGAAACCTCCGAATATGTTTTGGCTTTAAATAGCCTCCAAAGGGCTGATAAACTAGGGCTTCTTAATCTAGGGTCTCCTTAATCTTAAGGTGCCCTCGGATGGATTTCAGTAGGACCGTAAGTAAGACTTAATGCTAAGTTTGATTGGTTCGATAAAGTCAAATTGGCAGCTGATCTCAAAAATGACCTACAATCTGTTGTTAAATGGGGCAAGGAGTGGCTTGTCAATTTTAATCATCTCAGAGAACCCTTTTTGCCTTCCATCAGCATGGCTGATACTAACCTCCAGAAGATTGACTCATTGCGTATTCTCAGACTAACGTTTTCAGTCGATATGATGTGGAAAGAGTATATTGAATCAATTGCAGCTGAGAAAGTTGGGTCACTGTGTCATGCTAGACAATTTTTCTCGCCAGAATCTATCTTACATATTTATAAGTCTACCATTCATCTATTCTTTGAATAATACTGCCAAATATGGTCCGGTGTTTCTGCTATATATTTAGAGATTGTTGTTAAAATTCAAAGAAGAATGTGCAATTTCATTGGTCCTGTCCTGACATCTCAAGTTCAGACTCTTTCCCACCGCCGTAACGTAGCTTCCCTGTGTCTTTTCTATAACTACTTTCATGACAATTGTTCTGATGAACTTTGCTCGATGGCACCTTGATTTTATGAATTTAAGCGCAGTACTAGATTGGAAGTAAGGTCTCATTTTCTGGTTGAAATGCCTAGATGTAACCGTAAGTTTTATGTTAACAGTTTCTTCTGTTGTACACCTCGCTTCCGGCTTTTTGCTTCCCAGTCAAATTAGATCTGTAAATTTTAATGAAATGTCAATCATTATCTTCCATCTCCTTAATAGCAGTTTTTCTCATACTCCCTAACACAGTGTAACCTCTTCTGACATGCTGGCTTTATTGAGTTGCTTGAGGTGAAATGATTAATTATATATATATATATATATATATATATATATTAATGTAAAATAATGAACAAATCGCAAACATATATCAATCTAATATGTTTCTGTTTTATTAAAGCTTTGTCAGAGATTGACAGAAAACAGTTTTTTCTCAATTCGATCCATATTTGATCTGCACACACACACACACACACACACACACACACATATATATATATATATATATATATATATATATATATGTGTGTGTGTGTGTCCAACTACATAGGAGAACAACTCAGCGCTTAGACACTAGAATAAAGCAACACGTTCCTACTAAAATTAGAAACCACACCTTGCCTTCGAGTGGACTCGTCCCAAACACCTACAGTTCCGCCATATGCGAACATCTTTTAAATAGCAGAGACAGCCGCCAAATTTAGTGTCGACTGGTTCACCGTGTTGGCCCAGTCACACTCTGTATTTCATCTGAAGGTTCTGGAGGCACTTTACATCAGGTCCCGCAAGCCTTCTTTGTGCAAACAACGTGAGTGTTTGCTGGGACTCACTGTCATCTGCCTCTAGTTCCTTCTTGCATATATACTAATATATATATATATATATATATATATATATATATATATATATATATATATATATATGTGTGTGTGTGTGTGTGTGTAATTGATTTTTTTTTTTTCCACCTATTCTTATTGTACATTTCTCTGTCTTAATTTTCAATCTCCCGTGGAAGCCTGACGAGCGGGAGCGAAACCAGTTTACTTCCCCCCCCCTTGTTGTTGATTTGTTTTTTTTTATTATTTAATACTGTTTTAATATGTCAGGTAATATTAAATTTTATACTTTTATTTCGATCATTAAATTTTGTACCTACAAAAATATCTTTAAATATATATATATATATATATATATATATATATATATATATATATATATATTCTGGTCGAGAACACAAACATTCTATATAATTCAAATTAACGGAGACATATCGCTGTGAGAGAGGCCCTGTATATAAAGCATCTCGCTCCCACTATCAACGTCACCTTATTCAACATGGTAAGTGGGTACTGAAAGTTTGTCAAAAAAACATAGAAATACGCTGACTTGAATTCCAGCAGCGCCCAACACCCGGAGGCTCGGAATAAACGCTCCTACTATTATTTAAAACAACACAAAAACACATTTTAAACAAACAAACATGAAGAGAAATTAACACCTAAAAAGATGAAAATAGCCAATGAAGTGGTTGAAAACGTTTGGAAAATTGGATAGTTTTGCAATTTCTTACTCCCACCAAACGAAAAGAAAATGTAAGAATGCTGGAAAAACCAAATAAATATGAATTAAATCTTCAAAGAATCATGTTTAAAAGAAAGGTTGATATATATATATATATATATATATATATATATATATATATATATATATATATATATATTTAAAAAAAATATGGTTTCATCGCTACACACAGGAATTACCATTTTTCAAAAACAGAAACCAAAATCTTCAAATTCAATTATATTAAATTAAAAGCATTAGTAATGTTTCAGCTTCAAGCGAATTTTGGAATAAGTTATTTTAAAATTTACTGAGTTTTAAAAGCACGTAAATTTACTTTGAGCACTGTTTTGTAAAAATAAAAATATCAATAAGAACACCGGATTACATATCTCACTCTTCTTTTTTTTTATATATATATATATATATATATATATATATATATATATTCAATCTCACCGACCGGCCGATTTATCAAGGACTAGCAGTAGATCCCGGCGTTGCCCGGGGATGTAACAGTAAGAGATAGATCAAGTATCGACCATCATAAAGACTGAAAAATAAAATTGACAAAGATTATTGTTTAAGGTTGACGGACACGCATGTCTTAATTAGTTCTTTTTTTTTACGAATTGGTCAAACCCAAACTCAAACAAAAACAGTGTTTTCAATCGTTATGAGTCTACCGATTGAATAGAATTTTATTATAAACAATTGTCTTGTAAATGGAGTTTTTAAAGCATTCTGAATGTAAAAATAAAGAAAAAAGTGTGCAAGACAATAAGAAACACTACCTGCCAAAAAAAAGTGAAGTTTTGTTGACATCAGTTGAAAAATGTAGGAAATGCGATCCCATATATAAACGAACACACACACACATACACACACACACACAAACAACCTGGGTTTTATAATAAGTATAACTCGATATGAGTTGTCCCCCTTTCATTCTGCCGACAGAATCGTGTTTTATCGTGTTTTCAGATTGATTTCGTGCAAAAACAATTGTGTTTTCCAATTTTTGGCGCTGTCAGAACCACCGCAAGGTAATTTTACGTCGTCCTGTGAAGTTTTGTTGAAATCGGTTGAAAAATGTAGGAAATCCGATCCAATGTATAAACGTACACACACACACACAATCTGCGTTTTATAATAAGTAAGATGAGACTTCCTGATGTTATCGGACTGGAGGGGTCGATCCCAGCGTGCGGCACCTTTAGGAAATGCCTGAAAACCATAACCACGGGTTGTTCCAAGTGAGTAAAATTAGGTAGATGGGACACGAAGTCACAAGTTATCGTGGCAAAATCATGGTGCTCGTCTTGTTTAAAGTGTTGCTCACGCTACATAACACGTTCTTTCTGTAACTAAGGTCTACTCACCATAGTTGCACCTGTATAAACTACAGATGAACTCTGTGGGTGTTGAATAAACGCAAATGCAATTGGGATTGGCTAGTCACCCTAGCAGACGGGTATGCTCGAATATGAGTGGCCATATATATATAGGTCACGTCTGTCTGAAAATTTGCGACACTGGTATCGCTAAACAACTAACTATATGGTTTAACCTTCAAAGTAATCCCCTCTAATCTAATGCACCTTTCCATTCTTCTCTGTCTCGCTTCTGTGCACATCTCTGTTATTATGGCCCTCTTGATGGCCTCCACACCTTCAAAATCGGTCCCTTTGATGATCCCCTTAAAAAGAAAAAAAATTATACGGAGCAATATTAGTGTAACGACGTTCTTCTCGTCAATGAATTGTCGGATGCTCAGGACGTTATGAACAAAGGCATTATTGTGGAGAAGCCGCCACGATTTGTCCACCCAGAAAAGCATTTTAAAAAAATGTAATAATTTCAGAAAGCTAAGATTACAGTTATATACTCCCAAGATATCATGTTAGATGAGAATACAATCTACTTATTCCTCTTTCGCCCAGAGCTCAAACCGTGAACCAAGTCCCGTTTACAGACATATATTGGCTTGTCCAAAAAGTTCATTCGGTTTATTAAATTTTCTACGAATTTTTCGGCCAATCCAGTAAATTGGGATCGAAATTAAGGATAAAATGTTCATATTTATTCAAGTACTTTCGACCATCACAAGGTTTTAAGTATATACAGACTTGAACTGTCTTGAATTTTGAATCAGCAGCGATTGGTTGAAAATTTTGAATTGACAATGATTGGTTGAGAATTCTAATTTTATATCACGTAATCTGTTTTTTTCGACGTTTGCAAATTTGTGTGTGTTTGTGTGTTGATATTTACATATGGACATATACGAAATCGGTCAGGAAGACAGTCGCTTGATGCAATTATTACTTGAACTTTGATCTGAGATTATCACGTTATTTTTCGATCTATGAGATTAATAAAGTGGCCTTGACTTATGCGCATTTTCAAAGGATATCATCTTGAAAAAGTATAATAGCCCAGATACATCGCCTTCATTGTAATACTGCACATTACATACTCCCCATATATATATATATATATATATATATATATATATATATATATATATATATATATATATATATAAAAGAAAGAAAGAACAGTAAGATATATAATCCGGTGTTCTTATAGGTATTTTATTTTTACAAAATAGTGCTCGATGTAAATTTACAGAGCATTAATATTATAAATTAATTGATTTAAAATATGTTTTTTTCCGCTACACAGTTCTAACCATGTTTCAAAAATGGAAGCTAAAAAGCCACGAATTTAATTTTGCAATTAAATTAAAGACATTAGTTCCATTTCATCCTTAAGCGAATTTTAAAATTACTGGTTTTAAAAGACACAACCCGTTTCCATGATAAATCTACTTCAATTGGACAAGGGTTGTCTGGGTTTTCCTAATGTCTGCATCATTGTATCGGTTATTAGCTACATTTCGGTAAGGGATAGGGATATATTTTTCAATTAGAACTGACATCCGTTGAATGCATGTCGTCTGGATTTTTTTTTTTTAATTTATTGTCAACGGCAAAAAAATTCTTACGGCATTTTTTTCTATTTGTAAATTTAAAGATTTTCGCGGGTGTCCAGATTAGAATACTTTTTATTTAACTACGATTTGAAATATTCTCATTTTTAATTTTTATTATACTATATTTTTTTTAAGAACAGTTAAATGTATTAGAATCCCTTATAGTATGTAGGATTATTTTTACATCAAGTATAAGTATGTATATTAGGGTACATTTTTTTTTTATATTATTTAAGTAAAATTTATGACAATGACGTCAAAAATAGTTACTTAATTTCACTGATTTAGTAAACTTTTATTTTATATATATATATATAAAACCTAGTAATATATTGTTTCTCATGTAAGTACAAAGGACATGGGTCA
This sequence comes from Acanthosepion pharaonis, assembly GCA_903632075.3. NCBI lineage: Eukaryota > Metazoa > Mollusca > Cephalopoda > Sepiida > Sepiidae > Acanthosepion > Acanthosepion pharaonis. The sequence continues at coordinate 4,010,183 of CAHIKZ030000890.1, read as the reverse complement.
TTCAAAAGCTTACATCTTCTGGCATTTCATATTAATTTTATTTTACTATAGGTGTTTTATTGGATTCTTTTAAGAGCGTGTAGTACTAAGTAAAAGAAGTTTACGTTAGAAATCATTTATTTAACTAGAATTTTAATTACAACTTTAAAATATTTTTCATTGTTAGTTTTAATAGACTATATTACTATATAACAGAAGGAAATGTATTTGAAATTACTTATAGTAAGTAAAATTATTTTTCCATATCAAAGTATATGGGCGTTCGGCTCAAAACTAAAGTGTATTCACGTCCAGCTTAGAAAACAGTATGTATAATTTTGAAAAAATAACTTTGAGTTCCTCAATTCACTCCATGGAACTTCAAAACCTCACTTTAACCCAGGAAGAGATAGTTGATGTGTTGGGAACACATAATGATGAAGAAGGGCTTGGAAAACCTGATACCCACGGGACAGATTGAGGTAAAGAGGAATAGAGGAAAGCAGTGTGTAACATAGTTGATGAGCTTGAGCATATGGATGGTGGAACAGGGTTTAGGAGAAATAACAGAAAGGCAAAATTTATTAAGAGCTACAAGTGACAGGAACTTGTGGAGAGCCATACGTCATGAGGGAACACGGCACATAAAGAAAATGTAAATTCATCAGTAATCGCTTGGGGTTTCTCGAGTAAACGTTCATCCCTGCATGATGCAATACATCTTGATTAAATAATATGTAAAAAAAAAAAAAAAAGACTTATTAACTAGCTTAAAAACTGAACTCCGCGCGGACATTTCAGCAAACTCCTGCCGATGGCTAACTGGGCGTTCGGCTCAAAACTAAAGCGTATTCACGTCTATCTTAGAACACAACAATGATAATTTTGAAGAAATAACTTTGAATTACTCAATTCACTCCATGGAACTTCCAAACTTTAATTTTAACACAAGAAGAGATATTTGATGTGTTGGGGGCATATAATGAGAAAGGAGGTCTTGGAAAATCGGATACTCACAGGACAGATTGTATGAAAAAGAGACAAAGGAAAGCAGCGTTTCACATATTTGATGCGCTTGAGCAAATGGATGGCAGAACTGGGTTTAGGAGAAATAACGACAAAACTTATTAACCATTTGAGCCTTGCGTTCCTAAACAATTTTAACCCTTCTGCCTGTGCCTCTGAGATAAAATTCGCAAATAATTGGTGTGTAATGTTTCACGGTAGATATAAAAAATAGTTACAAGTGTTTACTCACCGTTCAACTGGGTAGCTGAGCATTAAGTCATTTTTCTCTACCACTGTTCAACCGGTGGCTGGGCATTACGTCATTTTTTCTCTACCGCCGGTAAAGCGGTGGTCAGGGATCAAAGGGTTAATTGCTGCAAGGGACAGGAAGATGTTGAGAACATGGCACATCTAAAAAGAAGACTTCGACGGCACGATTAGGTTGAATGTTATCATACTGACTGCAAACAAGTTATCAACATTGTTGGCAGTTTATATCATGACACCGACTGTGTTATCTCGTGATTGGCACTTTCTAATACATTTTCATTTTATTAGCAGTAATGCTATTAATGTGGATAGAAAGTTAAAACTTCAGTTGAAGTCATTAAATTTTTATTAAATTTTTCATTAAATTTTTTATTGCCTAAGTTGGCTATTATAAAGTTAGCGTTTGAAGTCAGATTTCATTAACTGGCCGCTGGAGGTTAACGTTTTAAATAACAATTCTCTACTTATTTTCTTCGCGGTAATTTTTCTTCTTGCTTCCGTGGAATCGTCTATCCTCGCGTGAAAATCTCAGAATTCTTTTTTCTTGTACAATTTCTAGTTCGTTCTCATACAATTTTTTTTTTTATATTCTGTATAGTTGAATAGGGTTACCAACCGTCCGGTGACCCTATTCAACTATACAGAATAATAAAATAAAATTTAAAAAAACAAAAAACAAATATACCTGGCGGGCTTAAGCAAGTGGATGACAGAACGTGGTCTGGGGGAGGAAGCAGAGGGAAGGAACTTGTTGAGAGCTGCAAGGGATAGAGGGAGGTGGAGAGCCATGATCGCCTACGTCCTGAAAGGACATGGCACATAAAAAGAAAAGAACCTTCCGCTGAAATGCAGAACTGTCCTGCATTTTGATGTTGAACGAAGTGCTCGTATTAACAGAGGCGAGGGATAATCAGAAACTATGATTCTTTTAAAAAATTTACTCCTACATTTTGCTTTACTTAATAAACGCAAACGATTTGAATAGTGATTTTCTAGGCCTAGCTTAGATGTGGCACAAGGCCGAAATTATGGGGCACCCAGTGAGGATCAAGCTTATTATTCAATCGTAATTAGTTTAGCTCCACGGACAGCTTGAATATGTGCAAAATCATTCTAACCTCTTTCCTTCCTTCTCTCTCTCTCTCTCTCTCTCTCTCACTCACTCACTCACTCACGCGCACAATACTTATCGCTCGATAATACCAAACTGATTTAATTCAGCTCCATGGAAACCTGCTCTTAAGAGTGTCCACGGACCCCTAGTTTGGTAATCTGTCCACAGAGAACGTGAACTCCTGATTGGGGAAACTCTTCGTCCCGCTTTTTTTCATTTCAGGGACTTGGTACCCCAATAGCTAAAATAGAATCATTTGCCACCTATTCATGTCACAACTCATTTTAGCACCTCTCTGAACGCCTTTCTAGACCAGTTGTAGGCTTTTTATTTGTCTGCATATTTGATATTCGCTATTGTTATGAACGTTTTAATTTTAATATTCGAAGCGGTACTAAAAAGTTCTCAGTCCAACCTAGGAGCCCTTCTATATAAAAAAAAATAGTTTATTTAGTATTTGCCAGCCATCACATCGTGATGAGTAGATAGACAAGGTTGGCAGGGAAGGAGAGCTGACTTAGCAAAAGTTGTTCCATGTATCACCTACCTACCTACTTACCTACCTGCCTACCTAACCGGATGAGCAGACGAGGCGCCGAATAAAACACCGACATAAAATAGGGTTAGCGTTCGACGAGGCTTTTTTCTTTTACTGTGTTACGTTGTGAGCGTGCATCGCACCCTTTCCCAGCTCTCGGTGAACACCGACTAGATCGATGACTGGAAATCAACATGGGGTAGATTATTGGCAGGTTGGTGGAAAGCTTAGGCGAGGGTCGCGTTATGTTTACAGATCAATCATTTGATGTTTTAAATGCAGTGTACATTTTAGCTTTCTCCGTAAATTTTATGTTAATTAAATTTTATTTTAAGTTGGTATCCATTCACTAGGGATATTGTACTTTATTAATAATTTTTAATAAAAAAGGTTCTCTTTGAAATTGATTAATTAATATAATATATTTAATAATGTGTCTGCTATAATTTGAATCTGTCTAATTGCTTCATTTTCACGATCACGAATCCCGTAACCCATTAGGGTCTAAGGAGCACCACATGTACTGCAACCGTAGTAGAAAGATAGCCTGATGGAGCTGGTTTGAATTCAGAGTTTCCCTTCAGAAAACCAAGGTTATAAGACCCAAATTGCATAGTATGTTCTTCGCCAGGGCTACATACAGTCTTGAATTCAGAGCTTACCTTCTCCTAGACCGCTTACCACCTAAGGCTAGAGAACCCAGTCTGTCCTGCTAGGGGGTGAGAAAAGTTGGATTCATACCTTCCCAAGGGTATTAGCACGTAAGTGAATGTAATGAACTCGATTGGAATTCGAACTCAATCTAAGCCGCAATCCATTACTCCACCGTGCCTTTTTTTATTTCTTAGGAAAATGGATTGTCTGGTTTGTATATTTTATGTAACTATATGTACCAGCTTTAAGTTAATGTCTAGCAATCTACAGGTCATGACCCATTTATATAAGAATAATTTTTATTTTTTGCTTCTTCGCTTAGTTTAAATTTAACATGGGTCATATTTGATTGGTCGATCTCAAGCCTTATAAACTTTTTTTTTTTTTTAAAGTGGTTGCATTTTGCTTTTAAATCCAAAAAAATCGTTCAATCGGCAGTAATTTACAATCGTCTGATGAGACATATTGATATGCGTTGAAACACAACTGCAATTTTTTGGCGATTTTGACATGTTTTCAGTGTAATATCCTAAAATAAATAATATTGCTCTACTCTGTAAATTAAAAGTTACGAATGTTGGAATTGTACCCTCTTACCTATATATATATATATATATATATATATATATATATATATATATATATATATATATATATTGATACATGTTTCATTAAATAATATAAACAAGTGTTGTCTATTTATTTTACGTAAATTCTTTTCATATCCTCTGATAAGCTTAATAACATTATCATATGGGGGTCTCAGGAGATATAGGGAAAATTACTAAGATCTACAAAGGACAAAATATTGTGGTTCACCATGATCGTCAAAGTCCTGAAGGGACAAGATACATAAGAAGAAGTAGAATAAAAATAATAATAATAATAATTATTATTATTATTATTATTTATTAATGAGGTCCCATTTGTTAACCGAGTAGAATTAATATTTGACATATATCGGCTGCCGCTTTCAAATATTAACACGCATGCGCATCTCCCTTTCTGCATATGTCTGCACCTACGAAGCCCTTCTACTGCTTAAGTTGTGCTGTCGGTATTGAGTGGGGGTGACGCTAGTAGTGGACTCTCGTCATTGCTGCCGCCGGCAGCAAACAGTGTGAAGTTGTGACTGAAGCCGAAATAACTCGGGAAGACGAATGACCTGATTATGAGTCATTCAGTTTTTCATTTTATCTTTATTTCTATAAGTCATTTTTTCTTTGCGTTATTTCCATAATCAATTATTTGTTTGTTTCCTGCATTGCTTCTGTCCTTTCCATATTTTCTTTCATTTCTTATTTCTTTTTGGTCTTTCTTTTCATCCTTTCTTTTCTTTTTCATTTTGTCAATTTTCTTTCGTCTTTCCCTATCATCATTTTATCCATTCCTTTTTATTTACTATAAATGAGGTGACACATATTTGAGAAGATATCCCTGCTTGTTAAACAGTGAAAATAATGTCTACCGGAAGTCCTACGAAAGAAAATGTCTCCCTAAGTGAATCGAACAACTAGTCCCTTTTCTAGCCACTTTTATCCAGATCTACAGCTTTGCGTCGCTTACTTTCTTTGTCCCGTTATTTTATAGTCTTTTTTTTCTTTTTCTTTTTTTAAACATTTTTAATCGGAATCACCCGATGCAAGGCAGTAAAGCCACTAAGAGACAAGGTGGTTGCAGGGTGTGTAAGAATTAGGAACAGAAACATTAATAATGAGCGAAAGAGCAATCAAGAGGGCAGTAAATAGCGATTGACATTGCATTTAAATTTTTCAGATTAAAGTTGACAGGAAAATATAGAGCCGGAAGGAAGTTCCACAATCGAAAAGTGCGAGAAAAGAAGCTGTTAACATAGAACCTACGGTTACATCTAGCCAGCTCGACTGTAAACTGAAGAGATATCGCCACCAGTCTAGTACTGTGCTTAAATTCTTAATGTCTAAGTGAAGAACTCATCCGAACAATTACCATGAAAGTATTTATAGAAAAGACACTGGGTGGCAACCTTAAGGCAGTGGGAAAGTGACTGAAGCCGAGATGCCAGATCAGGACCAATAATATTTCTGATTTATCACTTCCGATGGCCCCTTGCGTTTTGATGACATTTTCACCTTGCTTGGGGTGGCGCCGCTTATACTGTAACCCTCTACCTCGAGTGGCTCTTGGGCCTTGTACAGGGTAAACATAATTTTTTTAAACTTTTCGGAAATTATTTTGTAATGACAGTTTTGATAGAGTTTAAAAGCGTCTCCGAGTCCTTGCTGGAGAAGAATTATTTTCCACCCTCCAACCTCTCTCTCTCTCTCACAGGCAGGCTGTGGCAAGCCTCTTACTGATCTGTCGAGACCTCCATGGAAAATTCTCGGACGAACCACATTCCACTAGGTCTAATCTTCACGGCTGGAACCCGCCATGCCGTTTACATAACAACCATTCACTTTCCATCCGTATTCCATCGGCGAGAAATAAGTTCCACTCAAACAGCCTCTTCCAGCAAACCAATGCCCTGTGGAACAGACTCCCACGAGAATGATTCCCTAATCACTACAATCTTATTCTTAACCTGTTCAAGTCTGGAGTTAATCATTATTTTCCCCTCCTATCCATATAAACAATCCCTTAACGTAACCCTCTACCTCGAGTGACCCGCGGGCCTTGTACAGGGTGAATATTACTTTTAAAAAATAGAATTATTTTTCGGAGCTTTTTTATTTTATTTTGTCGATTTTTTAGGCCTTTCATTGAATTACACACAGGCAAACGTACAAACAATTTGAACTTGATATTTGTGACGTTTAAATGTCCCTTTCTGTTTGGGAACAAGACCGAAATGTGCAAAATTTGAAGTCATTTTTATGACTCCTGTATTTATAAGAATAAATTAAATCGAAGCGACTGACACCGAACTAATAGTAGTAGTAGTAGTAGTAGTAGTAGTGGTGGTGGTGGTGGTGGTGGTGGTGGTGGTGGTGGTGATGATGATGATAATAGAAGGCAGAAGTTACCGAAATCATTTTTCCGGCTTCTTCTGCCGCTGAAGTATTATGCATTAGTCTTTTGTGTTATGACCGATTTATTGAAAGAAAGCTATTACTGAAAATTGTCATGGCTTCTTCAAACTAAAACAGTCATTTTTTTTTTCTTTAACGCTCAATTGTTTCACTGTTCTTAGTGGCTGGGCCCTGTCAAGGTTAACTATGGCGACAGTAATTCCGTTTTGTTTTGGCAACCCCCTTGAAATTTAATCCTAAAAATACTTAACCTACAGACCAGTGTCGTAGATATTTGCAGACAAGAAGGATACGACTCGTATCCTTCTTGTCTGAAAATATCTTTTATAAATAAATATTAAGAAAATACATTTTTTCATGGTAGTCACAATATTTGATTCATTTTTTTTATTTTATTTCTTTTTTTGCTTTTTGTAAACATTTTTTTTTTGTTTTGTTTTCGCAATCAGACGACTTTTATGTGCTATATGACAGGCTGACTGAATTCCATCGACGCTGATGCATTGTGACCGAGTCACGACCTAAGCATCCTGCCCGCTACCCGCTGTTTGCTGGGCCCAGACGACGGAACGGAAGCTATTAAAAATTCTACTTCTTTCTTTCTTCCTTCCTCCCTTCCTTTCTTTCTTTCTTTCTTTCTTTCTTTCTTTCTTTCTTTCTTTTCTGTTTCTATTCTCCCTCTTCATGCAGGCATTGTAACGAAGAGCGACGTTGTATAAATGACACTGCACTCTTTCGCTCGGATCTAATAATTAACAGAAATGTTTTCTTCAGCCAATGTTAGTCTGGCATAAGGCCTGATTTGTGGAGCATTTGGAGAGCCACAAACAGATCAGCAATTATTCGTGCAATTAGTACGCTAAACTCTAGAATGCCGTATAATTTACAATGCTCAAGTCGGGTACAAGGATTAATTTGGGTGAAATATAAATGCGCTTAAATGTAGCTCATCCTCTTTTATGTGCTTGTCCATTCAGGACGTGGGCGATCATGGCTCTCCAAAACTTCCTATTCCTCGAAGTAACCTTTGAACCGTAAGCATCTTTCTTTATCTTTTATGTCATCTTGTTAGTTAAGCAACTTGATGTTTCGTCTGCTTCTCTTGCCTCCAGTAATTACTCTGAGTGTTAGTTTCGCCAAGCCCTCTTTCTTCATTGGATAGTCCGGGATTCCTTGTGTTTTCTGTAAAACCTCTTATTACTCTCATGTCCTGTCTTCGGTTCCCTGTACCGCTCCAGTAAGTACCTGACTCCCCTTGCTAGCGCTTTACCTTTATAAGACTCAGATCAGGTAAAAAAATGGAGTACTGTTGCCAAATACGGACAGTAACTGTCAAGTCTTCATTTTCTAGTTTCGATAAGCCAGGCCTCTCGGTACAGTCAGTCAGTTATGTGCCATGCGTGATACATAACTGACGAGGCAGATTTTTCCCGTACTAGGTTGCCATTTCTTTCTGCAATAGACCAGTTGCCATCCAAGGCTACAGAACCCGGTCTGTCCTGCTATTTACCCATAGCTGGGGGAAGAAAAAGAGGACTCATACCTTTCCCAAGGGTATTAGCACGTAAGTGAATGTAATGGATTCGACTGGAATTCGAACTGGGCTCTCTGATTCCTCAATCAGAGCCGCTATCCATTACTCCTCTCTCTGCACTATCGCTATTTCCACGGAAAATGTTCTTACTGCCTTAGTTCCACCAGTTATAGTGATTTTCCAAGCGTAGATTAGGTGGCACAAGGTCGAAAGTAGCGGGCACTCAGTGAAGATCGAACTCACTACTCAGTCGTAATTGTTTTAGCGAGATAAGTGTGCTAACCATTACACCGCCTCGAGGTGGCCAAAATTACACTAGTTATAATCTCCACGCAGTCATTCCCTTCGTATTTCTTTGAGGAGATGTAAGTTCCACTCGAGCAGCGTCTTCCCGTGAACCACTGCTTTGCGTTACGACTCACAAGAGGATGCTTCCACGATCCCTACAATCTTAATCTGTTCAAGTCTCGGGTTAACCATTATCTTGTTTATATATCCCTATAAACTGTGCCTCTTACTCTGTAACCTTCTACCTCGAGTGGCTCTTGGGTCATGTACAGAGTGAACGTTATTGTCAATTTTTCCCCGTTATGCCATTGTAGTCCCCGATCACAAACAACCTGCTCAAGTCTAGAGCTATCCTTCTTTTTTTTTATGTGCCATGTCCTTTCAGGACGTAGGTGATCATGGCTCTCCACCTCCCCCTATCCCTTGCAGTTCCTTCCCTCTGTCATTTCCTCCCAGACCCCGTTCTGTCATCCACTTGTTCAAGCCCGCGTGTCTCTCTTTCCCTCTATTCGACCCGTGAGTATCAGATTCTCCAGGCCCTTCTTCCTCATTATGTCATAAATATAAGCACAGATGTCACGTAACAGCTCAGTATCTTTATAAACTGTACCTCTTACTCGAGTGAACATCATTGTAAAAAAAAGGTATTCTCAACATGAATTCAAGCGCCCTACGAGGCTGATATCCCGCTCTCACCCCTTCACTGTCGAAATTCCTAAATGTAGCCGTCTCTTCTACTTCAATAGCTTCATGTCTCGCACCTCTCGCCTGTGGAACTCCCTTCCCTATTCCATTTTCCCTGAGAGCTATAATCTCCAACTATTCAAATGTAATGTCAATCGACATCTCCAATTGCCTTGAGCTATCCACTATCCTTCTCCTCATCCTTTCCTCTATCACTCCTATCTGATCTTGCTCCAAATCTTCTGTAACCCCTTGCGTCCTAGTGGCTTCCCGCCTTGCTTGGGGTGAAACGCTTAAAAAAAATGTCAGTAGAAGCACATCACTGTTTTTCAAGTCACTTTTTCATCTTTAAGGAGACTGTCCAGTATTTACTGCTATCTAGGAAATTAAATATTGCATATCCCTGTTATGTCTCCTTTCACCACTATGTGTCACATTGTAATTATACGCTTTCTTGTAAGCAACATAACATTGGGGCTCAAAATATAACTAAGTGGCTTATTTCTTCTTTTTTAAAAAAAAAAAAAGCGTCTTCTACGCTTGGAAATCGCTTCTTTATTTCAATGCATTTGCATGGTACAAGGCTAAATTTGCAGAGCGCCCAGTAAATGAGAAGACTTTATTAAAAATCGAGTCACTACTGACATTTAAGTTAGATTCAGCACACATCACCAGTTCCGTAGCCCATTACAGTTGGAGGGTGTGGTAGCCTGACGGAGCCAATCCCTCTTCAGGCTTGGTTTGAATTCAGTTTTTCTTCTTGTCAAGGCAAGAGAGGCGCTATTATGTAGTGGTTTCACAGTGGAGGCTTGTATTTGTACTAAGTCGGTCCTAAAATAGGTTCGACGTACAAAACGTTAGGAACTTGATATAATAGGTAATGACGCAGTAATCTAGTTGTGGTGGCTGATACTTTAATATCCGACTAATGGTCGTCCGACATCGACTGACTGACCAACTCACTGCCGACTGCCTTGTTACTCTTACTACTCCTATTTATTATAGGTGGGAGAGTCTATTAACTATAGAATAGGTGTGTTCCACTATAACACTATTTAACCTATAACTATGGGTAACTTTCTGGATCGCTAACCGTTATTCTATCCTATATATATATATATATATACACACACACTACAGTTCTAGAGTTTGAGGCCACCCCTGATAACTTTTATATTGGTTCTAATAGTAGAAAATTATTATACATAGTTAAAAGAAAGAGTGAGACATGATTTTTATATTAAAAATTTTATTATGACAAAAAGAAAAAAAGCCTTTTATGATTAAATTTTGCCCTCCTCAAATTATTCTCCTTTAGGCTCGATTACTGCAGCACAGCTTTTTGGCATTTGTTGCAAAAGTTTCTCAAAGTATAAGTTTGATAATTGATTCCATTCTTTTTTCAATGGCTCTAAGAGATCTTTTTCATTTTTCCACCTCGTCTATGAAGTTCATCCTGTGCTTAGTATGAGGATGGCTTCAAACTTAAAAACTCTAATATATATATATATATATATATATATATATATATATATATATATATATATATATATTATTATTAAGTATTGTACTAAAATAAATGTAAGTATTGTAATAAAAATAAATTTAAAAGCATTACTATCTCTCCCTTCCATCTCTAATTTGACCATGTCTGTCACACTATATCTCACCACTTTCTATATCATCTGCTTAATACTACTCCTCAAAAGTGTAAAAAATTATATGTATATTAAAATTCATTTTTTCATCCTTAGAAGTGAAGTCTGAAACTCCCTGGGGAAATAAATTATAGCCATGGACCCTCTGTTTTCATTAAATTAAATTAATCGCTCTGATTTAATATTGAGCTCTCCGGATTTCATCTTCCTTGGGATTCTCCACACGGATTACCAAGATTTTCATTACTTATATATATATATTACTATTTCGTACATATATATATATATATATATATATATATATATATATATATATATATACAATTTAGTCCATATATATAACTAAATATGTCTATATATATATATATATATATAGTCCGTTGGTATAAATAGACTCATATGAGTCACAGGACAGAAATTGTGAAGAGCTGGCGCTGTATCGAGTCTAATTTGTTACCTCTCCGTCACCGAGACCTGTTGGTCCAGTGGGTATGAAGCTTGCGTCATATCGTAACGGTTCCATTTCTCGGTAGTGGATGCGCACTAAGTTCCCAAAATAGGACGAAACGGCCGTCCAGTGCTTTCTGCTGAGGATTCTTCAAGACTCGATGAATTATATATATATATATATATATATATATATATATATATATATATATATATATATATGGTCGGAATAAAATTTTGTAGCATTTTTAACTGAATTTCAAACACAATATTTAGATATTTTAGGTAGATTATTTACATTATTCGGACTATTGTCCTCATCTTTGTCAGCCGAAACGTTGTAATAAATATGGCGACAAAGATGAGGACAATAGTCCGAATAATGTAAATAATGCCTCATCTCAGAAATATAGACAGATTTATAGGTAGATTCATTTAGCCATGTTGTGGGTAATTTTGACCTACTATGTTTTAATATCTTTAAAATATCTTCATGATGGCATTCATATATATATATATATATATATATATATATATATATATATATATATAATCATCTTTAGGGTTCATTGGCGTGGTGTAATGGTTAGCAAGCTTGTCTCAGTAAAACATATATTTATTCTGGCCACCGAATTCAAAAGCACGTAACCTCACACCAGTAATCGTTATTATAAGCGTTAAACGAGAATGATGAACATATATATAAAACCCACAAGAGATTTCACTTTTTAATCTGAGATTAACAACACTTTACTCTTCCTGGATATCATACTACATAGAACCAATAATGTTCTTCAATTGAAAGTTTACAGAAAATCTGCCAACAAGAATGACCTCATAAAATATTCTCAAGACTGCAACAGAATAAAATTTGGAATGATTATAGTATTTTATTTAACATTACTAATATACATACATATATATATATATATTCATATATATATATATATATATATATATATATATATATATATATATATATATATATATATATATATATATATATATATATATATATATATATATATATATATAACCAAATAACCCGCTATATTATCTTCTTTTTTTTTTTTGTAAGAAAATGATGATTAATTTTAAATCACTGCAATAATTTAGGGACAAAAATGATGCATTTCAATATTACTCAATGATCTTGCTGATGTGACCTCCATCTTCTGGCTTTCTCCCATATTTTGGATAGGAGTCATTCCTTTGTTCAAATTTAAATCAAAGTGGAAAAATTTTCAGGTGGGGGTTGAAAAACAGCTTGATCTGACCCCTTGAATTGATGAGTAGAATTCAACATTGATATGACAGTTGAATTGTCGCAACAAATATGTAATGTAAGGTACTACCCACTGATTGGTGATTTCTTGCTCAATTTGACGTCCATATTGTCACATTTTGATCTTGACGATGTAACATCCATCTTCTGGCTTTCTCCTTCTATAATTTGGATAGGAGTCATTCCCTTATTCAAATTTAAATTTAATTTAAATCAAAGGGGGGAAAATTCAGTAAGGGCCTGTATACTTGGGACTACCTTTGATCAAAATGAAATATACTTATCCAAGTACCCTGGGTAATGTAGTTTCAGAATATATAAAGTTATAGGGGTCTATCTCCAAAACCCTAGAAGTTCAATAACCAACAAAAAAGACTAAAAAAACTACAACTATATATATATATATATATATATATATATATATATATATATATATATCATAGGATCATCATCAGACTTTACTTCTGGAAGTAAAGTCTGATGATCCGCAGTCTTTTTAAAAGGGCTGTGGTGAAATAATTTATTACATGGAACCTTAAAGTGGACTGTTTTTTATTTAAATTATTTGCTCTGGATTTACATTGAGCTCTCTGGATTTTAGCCTCCTTGGGTTTACCCATACTGATTACCTAGTTTTTCATAAACTATATATATATATATATATATATATATATATATATATATATATATATATATATAATAAAGATAAAGAACAGTAGGAGATATAACCCGGTGTTCTTATTTTTATTTTTACAAAACAGTGCTCAATGTAAATCTACAGAGCATAAATATTATAAATTTACTAATTAAGAATTAAATGAAACTTTACTAATTTCGAATTAAATTAAAGTCCCTAGTCCTGTTGAAACAGGACTTAATTCTATAAGCGAATTTTCAAGCGAATTTTGGAATAACTTATTTTGAAATTCCAAAATTTGCTTGAAAATGAAACAGATATGGGACTTGAATTTAATTCTATAATTTAATTTGAAGTTTTTAGTTTATGTTTTTGAAACATGGTAATTCCTGTGTAGCGATGGAACCATATTTTTAAATTAGTAAATTTATAATATATATATATATCATTAAATATATATATATATATATAGATAGATAGATAGATAGATAGATAGATATATTATTATTATTATTATTATTATTATTATTATTAAATATAACAAACAATGAATGAGCCATCCTCAGAGTGGTTGTACAGACATGAAACAAAGATATCTGCCGTCAAATACCTGTGAGCCGAAAGCTTTGGTCCAACTTAATAAAAAACAATATCCAAATGTTGGACAATTTTTATCTTTATTTTCACCCAAAAGTAAAGCAAACACTCGAACATTAGAACGGCTCATGATCAGACATAATAGATATTCATTGGCTGTTCTATTTAATAATAGATGTTTAAATAATGATCTGCTGACTCAACGTACTATATATATATATATATATACATATATATATATATATATATATGTATGTATGTATGTATGTATGTATGTATGTATGTATAACAAGCTTTTAGATTGGTATCATAATTTAATATTTAACGATTAAAATCGAATAAAATAAATATAACCTAATGAGCCTCTCGACCAACACTTCTTCAGAAGTCAATCATCGATATTAAAATACCACTGAAAGCGTGTTGTTTTTAAAGATAAGATCTTAAAATTAGAGAGGAGAAAAGAGTTGATGGAAATTATTATTGTCATCCATCTCAAGAGACTGACTTCCCTAATAATTCTTATTTGTATTTAAGCTCCTTCTGTCTACACAATGTCGGACGCCGATCACAACAGCTTTAAGATATTCAGATCGTGTTTTCTTCGGGCTCTTTGCAGAACAGAAAAGAACTCTTCTGAATAATTGTTCCTGCAAACTTTTGTACTTAACAAGCCAGCCAGAACTACGATCAGTATCATCTAGTTTGATAGCATTCGATATTGCTGGAATCAAATGTGATATCGTCGAGGTTGATCACTCTACCCACAAGAATCTTGGCAACGTAAATGTTTTAGAGAGCTCACTGAAAAGGAGTTCTCAAGTGTGACACTTAATGAGCTAGAAAAATGTGTAAAGACTGATGGTCAAAAAGTTCATGTTGACCCTAAGGCTCTGTTTTGGAGGCTTGTTGTTCTGATATAAAGTTGCAAAGATGTGACTCTCTTCAGCATCTGTCTATATTTCTGAAACACATGACACAGTGGATAAAGGCGTTGGTTAGATCCAGTGACAGGGTCCAAAGGGTTGTGAGTTCAATACTTGGTTAAGTCAGTGGAGAACTTGGAGAGGTGAATTAGCAAGAGATAACTGATAACCGACATCCATTAGGCATGGCACGTGGAACTAGAACACTCTACCCCAGTGAACGAAATTAAGGTTTCAGTTCGACATTCGAACCACTCGAAGAAGGCGTACAACGGCCGAAACGTTGTGATAAATATGGCAGCAAAGATGAGGACAATAGTCCGAATAATGAAAATTATGTGACTCCTTTCTTCAGGTTCGAACTCACTCTATTTCCAACTTCAGTTTTCAAGAATTTCCAAATGAGAAAGACAAACAGATCACTTGCCCTCTGACGTACCTGAATCTCAGCGGCCAACTTGACACTGAGTTTGTTTTAGATGGAGGTGCTCTCCTCCACCGAGTGAAGCGGTTGCCTAGGCTGACATACAGCGACGTGTTTGCACAGTACGAGCTTCCCAGCATCCCTTTTGATGGTTACTGTTAAGGGGTTCTCCCCCTTTTTACACAAATGGACTCACCCAGTATATACATATACTACGGCTACGTGAAGACTTAGAGAGAGCAAGACCGAGGAGTCGAGTCCCGAGTGACAGAGTAAAAGGTTGTAGGTAACCGGAAGAGTGAGGGTGAGGTAACAGCGTTGTAGGGGTCACAATGAGCGAGCACGTAAACTCAGTAAGAAGTCATACAGCGATACTTCAATACCAAAGACTGTATAGATATTTTGCTACTAACACGTATTCCTGGAACTACTAACCTGCTTTACCAGTTTGTATTATTACGTTAATAGATTATTTCCATATATTCATTCCTGGCGTTTGTTATTTATTGGTACCGGATTTCAACCCGGAATCCACAACAGTTACAATGTAGTCCCGTTCATAAAAGACCATGAACATC
Source organism: Acanthosepion pharaonis (assembly GCA_903632075.3). Taxonomy (NCBI): domain Eukaryota; kingdom Metazoa; phylum Mollusca; class Cephalopoda; order Sepiida; family Sepiidae; genus Acanthosepion; species Acanthosepion pharaonis. Next base: position 3,994,551 of record CAHIKZ030000890.1, on the reverse strand, counting down.
AGCGAAGAGCAGTTCGGACTTCTGCTAACGTACAAATTGAAATTTAGTGACTGTAATAGCTGATAACACAGATATTTTTGCTCTTTTACTTTGCCACTTTTCCCCTAACATGGTTAACAGGGAAAGATGTCGCGAAGAAAGATGAAGAAGCTGCTCAGCGTCTATGAAATCGCAGAGAAAAAAAAATTGAAACCAGCGAAAGCAGCTCATCGGAGCAATTACCATGAAAGTATTTGTAAAAAAGACAGAGAGAGGCGACGGCACGTCTGTGAGAGAGCGACTGCAGACGAGAGGCCCGATCAGGGCCAATCATACTGCATATCCGTCTCTGGATTTTATCAAGTACCCCGAGGCAAGCAGAAGGGGCACCAGACCATATATGGCAGCAATACTCCATGCAAGGGCGAATGGTTGATTTGTAGATTTGAAGGATCGATTCCGGGGAGAAAGATTTCCTTGCGATTGTTGCACTACTTTTGCTAATGCAATTTGCTTCTCTTTCCCAAGTGGCATCTGCGAGGTCGCATATATTTGTCAAGATGTATGGAGGAAAACCAAGCGATCCATTCGACTCCCTCGGGTACATCAAGTATACGGGGTATGCATTGAACATTGACGAATATGCCACAGCCTGGAAGACTGCCTCTAACTGAACGGACAGCTTTGTTCCACAGTTTCCGTATCCATCTTAAAGCTTTGATTTGAAAGATTTTAGGTCATTGCCAAATTAATCCTTGTAGCTGGGGGTAGAGAAATGAGAAACGGTACTTGAGCCCCATTTCTTACCGATCTAGATTCTGCTCCTGCGGAACGACTGAAGTCTGTGCGTTGTAAGGTGCAAGATTTCATCAAACAGACCTTGCAACACAAACATCTACTCTTGCTGGAAACATGGTCCCACGTGCGGAACAGTATCCAATGATTGTATTGACATCGACTCCAACAAGATGACACTGGCTCTCCAAGAAGAACTCGAAAAGGAAGACGATGCTAATTTATTTGAACGTTTATTTTGTGTTATATCAGACCATTTACATTGTCTTGTTTGCTATTTTTGGTGTAGGAGTTTGGCGCTATTCATTGCTCGTTAGTGGTATCCTATAACCTTTTCCGATGGAGTGTTATTTTCTGGGCCTAGTATTTTTGCAATAGTGTTTGAATTAAAGATTTCAAATCCTATAATTTTCTGTTTTTGTACAAAGGATCACATTTTTGGCAGACATCAAAAAGATGTGAAAAATAATCACCTCCATTGTTGGGGTGGGTCACTACTTTGCTTAACAAAACAGGACCTTCAGGCCTCAAGTTGCTTCGTGGGTTTCCTGGTATAACGAGTTATATCTATGTATTTGTTTTATCTATTCTCTAGTCATACTTTGCTTGTAGCAAACAAGATCGTCAAATCTTCTTCGAATAGGCCCCATATTTTACTCAACAGACTGCCAAAACGGAAGAGGCCAAAATGAAGATAAATTTATGTGAGATTTATTGTATATAAAAAAAATACACAATTTTGGCACAAGGCCTAAAGAGGGAATGGGTTGAGACTGGTTGTCAGTTACTATCTGATATCGAGCTAATCCGATTCACAACCCATTCACTCGTCACAATTTGCATATCCTCCACAAGAACCCATCTATCGCTACTATTGCTATTTTTGGTGTTGGCGCTATTCAATACTCGTTAGTGGTATCCTATAACCTTTTCCGGTGGAGTGGTATTTTCTGGGCCTAGTATTTTTGCAATAGTGTTTGAATTAAAGATTTCAAATCCTATAATTTTCTGTTTTTGTACAAAGGATCACATTTTACTCGTTACAATTTGCCTATCCAACACAAGAAGCCATCTCTCGCCATTCAATCCTTCATATACCATAATACCGCATGCTCTCAGGGAACCTACAAGAAACACCCCATGGCATAAAAATTTCATGAGCATAAAATCCTATACATAAAAATCTATAAATTATATACAACGAGCGGCGAGAAGGTGAAGATAAATTTATGCTGTCGTTATTAACATCACTTATAACCAGGCCAAAGTTCATGTTCTCAGCATTATGAGAGATAAAACGTCCTTACTTTGTTGTCTAGACGGCAAAATATGCAGATATCACGTGACCAGCCTGAAAGCTCCACAGAGTGAGATCGAAGTCTGAGCGAAAGAGAGGGGTTGATCGGTAGTATTCTAAAATATTTGTCCGACTCTCTCTCTCTCTCTCTCTCTCTCTCTCTCTCTCTCTCTCTCTCTCTCTCAACTGTTTTATTTGTCAAATTCATTTTGACAGGCCAATTATTGGTCATGTAAATTACGTATGCCATTTCCTAAGCGGCATATAAAGCTGATAGTTCTTTGTTTTGTGCTATTTTTTTTATATCATCTACTATTTTACTGCTATATACATGGTTATTGATATATGTCAGCTGATGTTGTTGAAATACGGCTACGTTTTACTTCAGGTTCATTATTTCAGATCTGGTGTGAAAATTATCCCCAACACCTAAATTTCCCCAGGTGGTCTAAATGAGGACTTTTCAATTTTCAAAAGCGGTGACCTTAACCTTTCTTAAAAGTTGAGACCTTAACCTTTCTTACCATATTTAGCTTGGTAACATTTTTTCCCGGTGAACATTTATATATACCAGATTAATAGGTAAAGGTTCAAGGTCTGCTCGGTGATAGTGAAATATTACTGATTTTAACGTATTTAATTTTACAAGCCAGTCCCCACGCCCGCCATTGAACCACTTCGTTGGTTGATTGATTTGATTGTTTAACGGCATATCAACTCATTTATGGGTTATTTAATGCCGAAATTTAATTTTCGTGTGAGCTTTGAAGTGATAAAAATATGATATATGTTGTTCTGTTTGGGCCCCCTCGAGGCGGTGTAATGGTTATCAAGCTTGTCTCGTATAGAACAATTACTACTGAATAGTGAGTTCGATCCTCACTGGGTTCCCCCTACTTTCGGCATATATGTTATTCTGTTTTCATAATTGATTACATGGTGTAGGATATGTTATTTACCGTACATTTGAACACTAATGGGTATGTCCCAATCCTCATAAATACGTTGGACACTATTGTAAGTGGGAGTAACATGCTGTCTAAGTAGTCCACCACTAAGAGTGGTTTACCTACTTCAAGGCGCTGGCGAGTATTGTATTTTGTTGATGTTGTAAAGATTACCATTTCATTTCCAACCTCCATTTCCGTTATTCCTCATTCAGTAACCCTTTCTAGGTTACAACAGGATACTCAGCTTTTATGCATATACCTGTTTGTGTGGACATGATTATTAGAGGCGATGATACGTGAGGTTTATGTTGTAGTTTTGTTGAAGTTATATTTTAGAATACAGTTTGATTTCAGAAATTGTAAGATACTATATGACTGATGAGCTTTTCCCATGGTACCATGACTATATGAATTTAAGCGTGCTACTAGATTGGCAATTAGGTCTCACTGTTTTACTGTTGAAATAGCTAGATGTAACTGCCACTTCTACTAATATTTTTTTTTTACTTGCACTTTCTCACCTGTGGAACTCCCGACTTCTTGCCTCTCTGATAATTAAAATCTTCAAACATTTAAATGCAACATCAATTGTTATCTTCTGACTTCTTGAACCCTGGTTTCTTTTATATCTTTTCCTCAATCTTCCTCATTTTAATCTTCTCATTCTCATTTACTTTCACTCCCTGTAACTACCCCACCTGCGTTCTAGTAGCATTATAGCACCGCTTTTGATGAAACGATAAAAAAACACTATATTGCAGGATTCTCTGGGAAAAGAGAGGTTAAGTAATTAACACTACAAAAATCTGAACTTACGACATTTTTCGGCAACTCCTTCAGCCGATGCTGTAGAAAAATTCTATTGCTTTATAGATTTGGAGACAGTACCAGCAACGGTGAGATTGGGGTCTTGTCCATTACAGCCACCGCACATTCAAGCTCACAGCACCTGGTATTCTCGAGCGGTTACCCACCTAGGTACTGACCAGGCTCAACGTTACTTAACTTCAATGATCGCTTTTGTGCATATACCTGTTTGTGTGGACATGATTACTAGAGGCGATGATACGTGAGGTTTATGTTGTAGTTTTGTTGAAGTTATATTTTGGAATACAGTTTGATTTCAGAAATTGTAGGATATAAGGATTAATGTCATGAAAAAATTCTTTCACCTTGGAATAGGTATAAATAGGTATTGTTATTAATTTTATTATAAAAATGTATTGTTGGTAATTGTTACTATAAAATTTATTGTTGGTAATTATACTATAAAAATGTATTGTTGGTAATTTTACTATAAATAAGTCTTGTTGGTAATTTTTTATAGAATAACGTATATTGCTGGTATTTTTATTATAATTTATACACACACACACACATATAAATATATATATATATATATATATATATATATATAAAAGTGAACGTAGAAGTCAACACTTAGAGGCGACAGTCTGTTTCATGCTAAAAAATAATAACAGCACTCGTGTCCTGACGATTGCATCTAGCATGAAACAGACTGTCGCCTCTAAGTGTTGATTCTATGTTCACTTTTATATTTACACATGCTCTATCTCTGATATTGAGCACTTTATCCCATAAATATAGCACACCTTAAGACTATATTTCTTCATATATATATATATATATATATATATATATATATATATATATATATATATATATATATATATATCCGATGCGATGAGAACGAAAGTAATATAAATTCTAACGTTCACAGCATTTATCCAAAAGACGGCTCGATACCGATAGTAGAGCGATAATTATTTATTTATTATAATTTTATCATATATACAAAAATATTTTACTCACTACAAAGATGCAATTTGGTTTCATTGAATTTAACTGCACTTCAACGGGTGAGAATTGAAAATATATATATACTTCCAGGGTGTTTTTTTGTTTTTTGTTTGTTTGTTTTTTTTGCTTGTTTTTTTTTGTTTTTTTTTTTTTTTTTTTTTTTTGGTGGTGGTCACTATTTGCTGGGACCTTAACAAATGCTACCACACCGGGTTAGGGTGAACATGGGAACAACAGCCTTTAAGAGGTTGTTCCACGCTCCTCAAAACTTTCAATCTCCCGATAAGAGGGCTTGCCGCCGGATGTACTTTATCATCATAACCAGGAGAATTGCACCACTTTGGCTCGGTCAGATGAAAGATCAGCTGCCAGTTTCTAGTCATGCAGATTTTTTTTATAAACTGTTGTATCATTCACGTAGGCATTTACTAAAGATCAGAGAATGATATTAGGCAGTGTTATGAATAAACAAGAGTAGTCTTCCCTTATTCTAGTACTCTCTTCTTTTAGAGGGCTATTTCTGTTTAATGGGACTATAAAAGGACACTATACTCGAATATTGTATTCTCAGTTGAATAAAGCTTTCTTAAAGACTACACCTGCGTACTTTTTTCCTTACAGGCTGATCGTTAATATAGAGCAGAAAGAGAGTAGAACCGACTTGTGCATCCTAAAGATGCAAGATTATCGCAAGATAAGTGAAGATTAATTCGAGGTGTTAATGCGAATATCCAGGTGAGTCGTCTTAATCCTGAACAAAAGATATTCACGATGCGTTGTGTACTTAAATGACCTAGAATAATTAGTGCATTATTTAAACAATAAGAAAACTTATACGCCCATCACTGTGTAATAAAAACCTGTGAATCACGAGTTTTGATTCTCTTTCGAGTTGTAGGAATAGTCGTTTCGTATACTGAAAATCCCATTTTGATAAAACAACTTGAAATCAGTCATATTCTAAACTATTTGGGCACCTCGATGTGGTATAATGGTTAGCAAGCTTATCTCGCTAGAACAATTACGACTGAGTAGTGAATTCCATCCTCATTGGGTGCCCCCTAGTTTCGGCCTGGTGCCACATCTAAGCTACACTTGGAAAAACACTAGGGCGTCTCAATGTGGTGTAATGGCTAGCAAGCTTGTCTCGCTAAAACAATTACGAATGAGTAATCAGTTCGATCTTCACTGTGTGCCTCATACTTTCGGCCTTGTGCCACATCTAATCTACGCTTGGAAAATCACTATAACTAGTGGAACTAAGGCAGTAAGAACATTTTTCATGGAAATAGCGATAGTGCAGCTAGAGGAGTAATGGATAGCGGCTTGGATTGAGGAATCAGAGAGCCGAGTTCGAATTCCAGTCGAATCCATTGCATTCACTTACGTGCTAATACCCTTAGGAAAGGTATGAATCCTCTTCTCCCCCCTCCCAGCTATGGGTAAATAGTAGGATAGACCGGGTTCTGTAGCCTTGGATGGCAACTGGTCTAACGCAGAAAGAAATGGCAACCTACCGTGGGAAAAAAAATCTGCCTCGTCAATCATCGAAAATCACTAGGGCGTCTCCACGTGGTGTAATGGCTAGCAAGCTTGTCTCTTTAGAACAATTAGGACTGAGTAATGAGTTCGATCCTCATTGTGTGCCTTAAACTTTCGGCCTTGTGCCACATCTAATCTATGCTTAGAAAATCACCATATTCTAATCTATATACCTTTGTGGAACCCTTAAAATAGTTTTCATGTCTCCGAGAACCCATACATAAGAATTATTATATATCATTATTAAATATATTTTTACGGATAACTGGTTTAAGGAGAATGATCCCTTTTTTGTTAAATTTATTGCAGATGCAAAAAAAATCATATTAATCATTTATGAGACCTCACAAAAAAGATAAACACAACCAATATCATTATAATTTATTATAATAACCAAGGATTTTCGAATAATATGCCTTGCATGTATAATAAAATCACAAAAATTACTCAGAAATGCATTACCCTATTTATCACTGTTTGTCACGGAACCCCTACCATCCTCTTATGGAACCCTAGGGTTCCGGGGACCACAGGTTAAGAATTACTGTTCTAAACTGATGCTTATTCAAATATGTCTTAAAAATTTTAAAGATGCTGTAACGACAAAAGTACGCTGGTGTAGACTTTAAGAAAGCTTTAGTCAACTGAGGATACAAGGTCCGCGTTTAGTGTCCTTTTATTGTCTCAGTAGACAGAAATAGGTCTCTCAAAGAGGAGAATAACGAAACAAGGGGAGGCCACTCTTGATTATTCATAACGGATACATTCATCAATCACTATTTTACATGATATTTGTGTAAACCTGGCTTATGCCTACCTTATTTTTACTGTAGTGTAAACCAGACCCCTCTCTACCTTTTGACTCTAGTGGTAACCAGGCTTAAGGTTATCTTTTTTTTCTTCATTTTTTTTTTTTTTGCTTTGGTGTAAACCGGACCTATGTCTATCGTTTTCACTCAAGTGTAAACCTGGCTTATGCCTACCTTATTTTTACTGTAGTATAAATCAGACCCCTCTCTTTGTAGTATAAACCAAACTTAGGACTATCTTTTTTTTTTTTATTTTAGCGCAAACAAGAACTATGTCAAAGATTTTGACTCGACTACAGTTGTTCCCAACCTATTATGGATCATGCCCCTCTTTGGTATTTCTAAAATTCTGGTGACCCAACACCTGTAATATTTAATTTTTACATGTATGCCAATTCCACATGTACGTACATACACACAAAATATTTTTATGTATGCATACTGTATATGCATCGTATGTATTAACACGCATTAACATTAACCCTCTATTTCAGATTCACTAAAAAACAATTTACTGTTAATAACTCATTCTCGAATTGCCCCCTTATTCTGTTGATATAGTTGGTGTATATCCTACACATGCCCCACCAAGATATTACCACGCCTCACCAGTGGGGCATGCTCCCTACATTGGGAATCATTGCTTTAGTGTAAACCAGGTTTAGGGCTATCTATTTCTCTCTCGTGTAAACCGAACCTATTTCTACCCCTTTTCACTCTGGTAGTAACCAGTCCTATGTTTACATCTTCTTTTTCTTTCTTACTCTGATTTAAACAGGGTCTATGTTTACTTTTTTATTCTAGCTTAAGTCGGGCCAATGTTTTCTCTTTTTTATTTTACTCCGATATAAACCGTTCCTGAGTCAATCTGTCTATTAATTCATTGTGATTTTGCTCCAATAAGACATTAAATAATTTAACAATGATTGATATGTCGGTAAATTAACCAACTTAATCTAACCCTATTTACATTATTCGGACTGTTGTCCTCATCTTTGTCTCCATATTTTCGGCCGTTGTACGCTCCGGCCTTCTTCAGGTGGTTGGAATGTCGAACTGAACCCTTTATTTCGCTCGCTCACTGTGCCATGTTTAATGGATGTCAGTGTTCCCTCTCCAGTTCTCTACTGCCTTAACCGGGTATTGAACTCATGTTTAATGGATCAAGTCATGGCACAGTAGTTATACATAATACCTCATCTCAGATATATAGACAGTTTATCTAACCCACAAACATTTCTCATCAAATTTGGTTAGATTTTTAATTCCTAAACGCAATTTAATCCAAATCGATTGAATTTTATGAAACCAAAATGAATATGTGTTCGATAAAAATAGCAGACTCTTACGTGATCGATACTGTTTAAATTTCTTTTGTCATACTAAGAGCGTATCCCGACGGATTTTAACATGATTAAGAAATTTGAAGCTTTGACCTCGAAGCCTTTGAAAATATTTGTTGCTCTTTTGCAATTGGATTATTTTTGCTATCAATATTTGTGCAAACTATGCGATGATGTAGGCGTATATTTGTAAAGATTTTATTGAATGAAAGTTTATCTTTTCGTAGTGACATTTGTTTCCTTAATTAGAATTGAAATTAATTTAATATTAGTGTCTAAAAATTCTAAAGAAACTAGTCATATCGCCACATTTTTAGTTACAACTATATAATAATGTCTTTATTTTAAACAGACGCAGAAAAAAATACTCTACAGGGTGTATTACGAGATCTGAAGAGTTGAGGTCAATTTTCCGACTTCAACGAAATAAATAATTTCATGGCTTTTTAATGGTTCGTGTTTTTAATGCATATATATATATATATATATATATATATAATAAATTAACTGATTTAACATATGGTTTCTTCATATAAAAAAACTGAAGTTAAAAACTCATTTTATTATATAATTAAATTAAAAGCATTGGTTCAATCTTCAAGCGAATTTTGGAAAACATATTTTTAAATTTACTGAGTTTTAAATGCACAACAATTCATAATTTTTTTTTTTCCAAGGATACAGAGGAATCCAATCATTTAGACATGGGCGGTAGCGTTTTTTATTAACTATTATTGGATCAATTATTTGAATTTTATGAAATTTTTTTTGTAAAATAAAAATATCAATAAGAACACCGGATTATATATTTCATATTCTTTTATTATTATATATATATATATATATATATATATATATATATATATATATATATATATATATATATATATGGCCGAGAACGTTTTTAGTTACAACTAATATAATAATGTCTTTATTTTAAACAGACGCAGAAAAAATACTCTACAGTGTTGTTATGTTGTTTAAGTAGATGCATTTATTAAAAGACGCGTAAATCATGAAAGGGAAAAATTATTTGAGAAAAAATTGGTATGACTAATCTTGGGAATCTTCTTGATACATCTACTAAATGAATCCGCCATTAGCATCGATGGCTGCTTCACTAAAAAAAACGTTAGAACGTTCGCATTCTGATCATGACACCCGCGTTCGAATCTCACCATGGTCGCTTTATCAGGAAGCAGACTTCCTGATATTATCGGACTAGAGGGGTCGATCCTAGCGTGCGGCATCTTTGGAAAGCGCCCGAAAATCCAAGCCTTGTGAGTGAAAGTTGGGTAAACGGAACCTTTTCGGGCCGTCGATAGCTGTGCTAGATCGAAGTCACAAGTCATCGTGGCCGAGGTCTGGAACCTTGTTCGCTCATGCTCTTTCCCAGAAACTGGTCTGCTCAGCATAGTTACAGTATAAACCACAGGTGGGCTCTAAATAAACACAAATTCACCCGAGCAAGCGTCTGCAAAAGGGATTGGCTAGAATACGAGTGGCCAGTTATATATATATATATATATATATATATATATATATATATATATATATGTGTGTGTGTGTGTGTGTGTGTGTGTGTGTGTGTGTGTGTGTGTGTGTGTGTGTGTGTGTGTGTCTTGTTATTTTTAGATGTAGAGAGATAATTTTGGGGCCAATTTTTAGATACATTTACAACTTGTCTGAAATATAACCTTCGATATTTCAAGTGCCATGAAAACAATATTGTATTTTGTTAATTTCTATATAGGAATTCTGTCAATTTGCCTGACATATAATTGTGAAATTACGATGGGTGTTTACACGTTTTTTTACAATTACTAAAAAAAGGCGATGACTTACAACCATTAATTTCATTTTATTTTAATCATTACACCCTAAACAAGGCAACAAAGCTGCTAAGGCACAAGAAGTTATTGAGTGTGAGAAAATGAAACGTGTGTAGAAAGCCCGATTAACCTTCTCTACACTTATTATTGAAACATGAACTCGTCTATCCGCTATGAGTCGAATGTCTGCTCTCCTCCACCCCCGGATTCTTCCGGAAGGATTGACAGGGAAGGAGAAGAAGGTTTTTTCCATCGGAGTAGATGCTGCGGTTGTTGTATCTGTTCAGTACCGGAAGTCTTCTACCCTCCCTGACGTATACCACTCCCACGCAACCGTTGCGTAACATGTGATGTGTTACATAGCAGTGGTACGGCCGGCTATGACTAGCATAGACAAGCTCTGATAAGATTTGACCAGCTTAGACCAACGGCCCAAGTGTAAACACTCGGGTTCCCACGTTAAAAACCGACTTTGTACCACAGCCTTGCTCAGTGGGGGAGTCGTAAATCTCAGGCAAAAGTGGGCCGCAAAGGCGTAGCACTTTTCAGTGGTACGCTTGTCGCATTGAACTACCATATTCTCAATCCTTGTTCTCATATGATTAAAACATTCTTAACTCCTTTTGTTTCCAGTGGTTGCCTTACAGGCTTACCAACGAGCAAGTATGGTCGTTATACAAACTTCACAACAGAAACATTAAGGAGTGAGAGAGCAATAAAAACAGAAGATAACGATTGACATTGCGTTAAAAGTTTTGAATATCCAATTTGACTGGAAAGCTAGAGCCGTTAGAGAGTTCCACGGTTGCATCTGTAAAATGATGAGACCTAGCCGCCAATCTAGTACTGCGCTTAAATTCATAATATTTAGGCACCATAGGGGAAAATTCATCAGAACAATTACCATGAAAATATTGATTAAAAAATACACACTGAAGTTACGCTATTCTGGTGAAAAAGCTGAGATTCCAGGTCAAGACCAATAACATTGCTGATTTTGTCTAAAATCTCTGGATACATAGTAGAAGAAACAGACCAGATCTGACAACAACATCCAATATATGGACGAATATGTAAGATACATTCTGGCGAGAAAAATTGTCTAGCACAGTACAGGGAACTAACTTTCCTAGCAGCAGACATAACAATGGATTCAATACAGTCTTTTCATTTCATGCCAGCGGAAAAGTTACTCCAAGAAGGCGCATTGGGTGACTCTCCTGGAGGTTAGCATAAATAAAGCTAAATATCCAATTTTTTGTGTGAATACTTACGTTCAAAGTAGGATGGTCTTCGTTATGACTTACAGACTTCATTCGCTCGAAGTCATTTTTAACCACTTATCGGAGAAAGCAATTGTGTACAACTGACAGTTTAGATATTCCTGAACGAATTTGCCACCATGCATGACATCCTTGCCAAAGTCTCGACCTGACGAGGCTACTTAAGAATATATCTCGAGTTTTTGGATTAATGTTTCGGATTTATAGCAATTTGCCGAGTTGGGCAAAATTACGCCTGTTCTATGTTCAATTGCTTTATCTCTTATACTATTTGTTATAATTGATCCATACACTGAGATATTTCAACTGTTCAGTATTTTCTAATTCCATATGCGGGATTTTTATAATGATACGATTTATCCCACTTGACTTTGTTAAGAAAGCTGTCTCTAGAGGGCGCTCCTTAAGCCTATATAAAGGCGTTCATTTTTCTCCCTATTCACTTTTCTCTTTTACAGTTTCTGGCTATAAGATCCAGTCGCGCATTGGAAAAAAAATTTTCTACGCTGGCTACGTTAATTTTTCATGGTTTCCTCTCTTGACTTTTTATACTGTTTCAAACACGTATCTATCACGTTGTCCTACGCAAATTTCAGACACACGAAAACACATGTTCTAGTTTAAATGTTTTCTATGAAACCAATCTTTAAATGTTTTTTTTTTTCTTTTATTGTAATTGTAATTGTAATACCTTTTGTCAATACATGAAATTAGTTGTCGTTTGTTTTATATTGTTTTGTGTTACACTTTTTACTTAGACTCACATTCGAGTCCGCCAATATATTTTTCCAGGAGCCCGTAAATATTAACTAGCCAAAGTGTTGATTCCCGCAACATAATGGTGACTAAACATTTACCCAATCATACTAGCATCCCGCAACAACTTTATGTTGAACAGTAAGCGTTACTCTGTTTCAAACTCTCTTCAGAGAGCGAATTTCTTTTTCAACGCTTAAGGTCATATAGACGAGGTTAAGAAATTCGCTCTGTGAGGAGAATTTGGAACAGAAAGTAACGATTACTTTATAAAGTCATCTGCACACTATCAGTGACTCAAGTCCAAAGTGAGAGGACATTTTCAAGTCTAAAGATCATAAAGACAAGATTATGGCCTTGCTTGGGGTGAAATGATTTTTTTTAAAAAGTTAACAAATTAGTGTCACTGGATGCTCCACGCGTTTGTCCTTGTACCAAATTATACTAATATTTGTCAATGCCATACAAATTAAGAGATAAACAAGACAGATGGTTCCAGATGTATATATTTTCCAGATGTCAGGTAATCTTTCGAATATACTTGTCTGCTAGGGGGATTAGCTAATCTCTTTTACACATGCCTGCTCAGACAGATTTGTTTTTGATCAACACTCACAGAGCCAACCTGTTGTTTATACTGCAGCTATAATGCTGAGCAAACCTTAGTTATAGTTTCTGGGAGAGTGCGCATAACCTGGCGTGAAGAGTAATTTAAATAAGTACGTTCACACCCTCGGTCACGATGACTTGTGAATTTGTGCTTGCACAATAATTGACGGCTTCTGAATAGTTTCGAACACGGCTGATATTATTATGAAATCACCTCCTTGACAAATCGACCGCAGTGAGATTCGAACTCGACATTCATGGCCAGAATACTAACATTCTAATCACTCGCCCAAAATTGTGCGAACCACCACAAGTATAACTGTAACTATTGCATCTTTACGCTTAATAAAGACGTGAGCGATCATGGCTCTCTACAACTTCCTATCTTTTATGACTGTAACTAATTCTTCTCCTTTATGACGAAGAAGAAGTGGAAGAAGAGAAAGAAAAAGAAGAAAAAGTGGAAGAAGAGAAAGAAGAAAAGAAAAAGAAGTGATGAAGAAGAAGAAGAAGAAAAAAGAAAGAAAAAAGAAGAAGAAGAAGAAAGAAAGAAAGAAGAAAAGAAAGAAAAGAAAGAAAGAAAGAAACAAGAAGAAGAAGAAGAAAGAAAGAAAAAGTGAAAGAAAAAATTTGGAAGAAGAGAAAGAAAAAGAAGAAGAGGAGGAGGAGGAAGAAGAAGAAGTGGGGGAAGAAGAAGAATGTTTGTTCTGAGTTATTTTCAAAATAGTGCTACATGACGAATGGTCTATTTAAATCAATAATCTCTCCCTCTCGCTCTCCCTTGTCTCTCTCTCTCTCTCTCTCTCTCTCTTTGCGTGTGTGTGTGCCATGCCTTCCTATCTTTTATGGCTGTAAGTCTTCTTTACGAAGAAGAGGAAGAAGAAGTAAAAGAAGAAGATGAGGAAGAAAAGGAGAAAAATGAAGAGGAAGAAGAAGAATGCTTGTTTTGAGCTATTTTCAAATTAGTACTAGATAACATGTGACCTATTTAAATTAATCATGATGTCAATACTGATGAAGATATTTATGAGAAGATGAGGATGACTGAGCATCCGTGGTGAAGTGTCATTTAATAATAACATTAATAACAGCAATAATAAAGTGTTAAGCAATCCAGATAATGTGGCAGTCAGTAGTAGTAGCAGTGATAAGACTCGATAAGATAAGCTTAGCTTCCTGTCATATTTTTGATAGTTTTGGGGTTACGAATCTCGTTTATTTGTACTGTTAGATTTATTTCGGTACAAGACCACTATGGCAGGCATATTGCTCAGAATATTATCTGGGACAAAAAAAAAAAACTTTTAATTTGGCCCAACTTTCATCTGTCTTAATATATTTTCATGGTTTCACGATTCAATATTCTACCCAGATACGATACAACGTGTAAATTTAAGAAAAATGTTTGTCTCAGATGTATGGCTTTCAGGTTGGTACCTCCAAAGAAAAGCGATACCTAAAGTTTAAAATGCATTTTTAAAACTGAAAAATCTTTCTTGAAGCTTTTATTTTAGTTTTAATTTCAAGCTAATAGATTAGATATAATATTTCCAATCAACAAATTACATTGCTGTATTCCAAACAGAATTTAAATTGATTGGAATTTTTTTTTTTTTTTATTATCAGTAAAAACAACAAAACCGCTCATATTGACAAATCTGTCAACTCATCTGTATTAAAAAATATTTAAAAAGTATTTCAAGATTAGTTGATTTAAAGTTTAATTAATCTGATTTGAAACAAATATTACTTACTTTTAGGTTAAAATATTTTTATTACGTGGGCGCGTGTTTTTATGAGGTGTTGACAACATTCTCACTAGACACATGTTTGCGAATTTTTATAAGTGGTCGTAATTATAGCAATTACTTGATGAATATAACGTGAACGCCTTTTTGTATAATTTTTTTAACTACTCAGTAATCTTTAAAATTTCAGAAGATATTAAAATCAATTTGTTATTGAATTGTAGGTACTTTGGATTTATAGTCTAACTTACGAAGACGCTTGTTGAGAAAATGTTAGAAAATTACCAATAAATTGTAACTTTACTATAGTTACTGCTTTTGTTTTCTGACAATGTCTCGTAGATTTGTATTTACAAAAATCAACACGTTTATACTCACATAAAATAGATTAAAATTTATTTTTATAAATATTGGGAGGGTCGTTGTATTGTAGTAAGCTTTTCCATATATGATTAGTAAATATAGTTCTTATTTTAAAACAATATCATCTAACCTCCTTGAATGTTTTATTCTTTAGTCACAAATAAGTTTACTATTCCAGCAAACTTCCAGCGTTTTTTCGGCCGAATTCAGTCTTTTCTTCCTCCTCTTTTTATTTGAGGGTTGCCTTTTCGTTAGTTGAGAGAAGTATAAAAAGAAAAGTTTAGAGAGAGAAAGAGAGAAAGAAAGAGATAAGAGTTTTAAAGGAAAGCGCAAATGCCTTATTTTAGTTTAAATTCTTTTTAATTTTGCTCATATATTTTATTTTAATATCTTATTTTTATCGGGACTTAATACACTAGTATTATCCTCTAACTCAAGTCTACCAGACGACATCTGGGTCTCATACAAACATAATTTGCCTTTCATTTTACTCAATCCTGGGGTTTCTTCTCAAAATAATTTTTCTCATCTTTTTTCCATTTCACCCCAACCAGGGCTCTAATGCCACTAGGACGCAGGAGTGGAAGAGAACGAGAGACTTTAGTGATGAGAAATGTAAAGAAGGGAATAAAAGAATAGGATCCAGAAAGACATAAGATGGTGATTGACGTTGCATTTTTTTAATATTGTAGGTAACAGGGT
Organism: Acanthosepion pharaonis; assembly: GCA_903632075.3. Classification (NCBI taxonomy): domain Eukaryota; kingdom Metazoa; phylum Mollusca; class Cephalopoda; order Sepiida; family Sepiidae; genus Acanthosepion; species Acanthosepion pharaonis. Next base: position 3,978,722 of record CAHIKZ030000890.1, on the reverse strand, counting down.
TGATTGGTTGATTTTGTATAGCAGCCTAGTAACCTCTCTGGGTTATTTAATGCTGAAATCTAAATATTTTGAACGCAATTGTATGCCTTCAACCTACAGATAAAATGTATTGTTGTTAATTCTACTATAAAATATACTGCTGGTCATTTTACTATAAATATATACTGTTGCTAAGTATTGTTGGTAATTTATATATATATATATATATATATATATATATATATATTCACACACACACACACACACACACACACGCACGCACACAGACTTATAGATATATTACTAAATGGACAAAGTCCGACATTTTTATGTTTATACATTCTTTTTTATAGATACAAATATTTAAGTAAATGCTCTGTTTATAAAAAGAATGTATAAACATAAAAATATCTTAAAATAATTGTCGGACTTTGTCCATTTCATAATGTGTGACGTCATTTGTTTACATTTGGATATGCATCGAGCAGATATGAATGTGCATGAGAAAATCATGGAAGATTGTAGTTTAAAAACAGTAAAATCGACCTTGCTAACCGAACGCTCCTCTATGGCGAAATCGGTAAAAGCACGCCAGGCTATATGACGGTTCCGTATAGGATACAGGTTCAATTCCTGTGGGAGGACGAATATTTTCTATGACAATTTCTCGGACATTCAGACCGCTAAATGTTGTTTAATACTGTTTATTATCAAGAGCATTTATTTAAATATTTGTATCTATTAAGAAAAGAATGTATAAACATAAAAATGTCTTATATATATATAAATGTATTGTTGGTTTTCCTTCTATAAAAATGTAATTTTATACTTTCATAGTGTTTTGTTTTTGTTTGGGAGTTCACTGCTTGCCCATAGTTGGGACCCTAACAGGTGTTACCACACCGGGTAAGGGTTGACTTGAGAACAACAGCAATTAAGAGGTGGTTCCACGCTCCTCAAAACCTCCAATCTCCCGATCAGAGACCTTGCTAGTGAGGTGGCAGGGAAGTAAGATATCGGAATGGATAGAACATACGGTTTCATCTAGCTAGTTCATCAGTAAAATGGTGAGACCTAACTGCCAATCCAGTAGCACGCTTAAATTCATTCAATCGAGCCACCAAGGAGGAAAGCTCTTCAAAACAATTGCCAGGAAAATATTTGTAGAAAAGACAGAGGGAAGCTACATCAGGCCAGTGAGAAAGTAACTGAAGCCGAGATACCAGATCAGGACTGATAATATTACAGACCCTTATTTGAAATTTTGCTGAGAATCTCGAGATATATAACATAGGCCCCAGAAGATGTGGCAGCAATATTCAATGCACGTGCGAATGGTAGATTTATAAACGTGCAAGATGGATTCTGACTAGAAAATTGTTTGGCACGACACATTGAACCAAATTTCCTAGCAGTGGACTTAGCGGTTGATTCAATTTAATCACTCAACATGGTCAGTGAAAAATGTGTTTTTTTTTTTCAATTTTTACTTCAAAATAAAATTTGTTTTTCTATAAGCCTGATAAAAAAAAAACAGGCCTTTCAAATTGTTTAATTTGAAAAGGCGGGCATTTTTAAGGTAGTTAATCCTATTCCAACTGGCTACTAATTGCAGATATCAGTTGATTGTAAAACCTACACTAGTAATTGTGTCACATCTGTCTGCACTCACAATGAGGTTTTTAAATAAAAAATTAGGCTTTTTGAAATATTCTTTAATTAAAAAAGAAAACACTTCTAGACCATGGCTTGTGACATATTGTTGACTGAGAAGTAAGCGTCTAGAGATGTCGCCATATGCAATTTTCTAAGCAGGAAGAATTTATGAACGTACTTAGCTTAAGTAAATAGAGTTTTTCGTTCGTGTTTTCAACTCCTATCGGGGAAATGACCCACTTTATCATTCGTCATTTCATCACCGCTATTTTATAAATTAATGACGTGTTTTCATTTTAACCATACTTCATAAACATCGACACGCCTTACAAATATTTTTTGGTGGCATCATTGCTCCTTAAGAATCAAAGAAAAATATACTCAAAACAAAATTTCTAGAATTATCTTAGCAATAAAAAAAGCCACGACCATGCCATAGTAATTTGAATCTATATTTCTGTATGAATGTTTCGGATAAGGAGTTACCATTATTTAAATTCGGGATAATGTCTCGTCTTATCACAACGTTTCGATCATTGTACCCCTCGGCCTTCTTCAGGTGTATGTCCCTCAAGGTAATCTTCAGGTAATTTCAAACTGAACCCATTATTTAATCAACAGAGGTGGATTGTTCTCGTTCCACTATGTCTCGGGATATATCGTTTAGTTCTTATTGGTTTACGGCCATATCACGTTGAAAAACAGGTTCTCGCACGATCACCGAAGTTAAGCAACGTCGAGCCTGGTCAGTACTTAAATAGATAGCCGCTTAGAAATACCAGGTGCTTGGATGTGCGGGTGGTGTATTTGGAAATTGGAGAGCCGGTTTTCAATTCCGGTTAGGTTTGTTATATTCACTTACGCGCAAATAACCTTAGAAAAGGCATGAATCTAACACTTTTCCCCCACAGCTATGGGTTAATTAGTAGGATTTGTATCTGTAAATCATTATTATCTCTAAAAATTCTTACATTCTAAAAATATTTTCTGGCTTTAAATAACCTGAAAATGGTTGATAATCCGTAAAAAGTCAAATCAATCAATCTAGTACTTACTTTAGTACTTCTCAGTTTTTGCTCTCCCTGTCTCCATTGATTCTAAAAAGAAGGCCGGAGAGCACAACGGCCGAAACTATCTAATAATAACAACAAAGATGAGGATACTATTCCTAATGAAAATAATGTAAATAGTTTATCTATTTCCTTATTTGACATTATATCATTGTTTTATCATAAAGTCTTCGCAAGACATCTACATCTATCTTTCCAAATAGAGCAAGTTCAAGGGGTCCGTGCCCCCCCACCTCACCTCTACTCAATTTTCATATTTTTTTCCGAAAATTTGCCGTAATATTGTAAGTGCTATTTTCACCAAGTGTGTAGGTGAAACTTGTGATATCAAGGTTTCCCGTTGTATCTTTTTAAAGAGAAAGTTATTTTCATCTATTACCGCTTAGGGTTTCAGCTAAAACAGCAAGGCAGACGGCTGGTGGGGTATAGAAGACTAGTGTCGCGTTTAACTCGTTGTAAAAAAAAAAAAAAAAAAAAACAATTCACGGATTTGGATGAAAAAAACAAACAGAATGATGTCAAATGCGCGAAGAATTTTCATCCATAGTCAGTTGTACTAACTTTAATTTGTAATGTATATAAATGTAGGTAGAAAAAGCTAATCTTGAAAAGAGAAGGAGATTCACAAAACACTACACGTTGCCCTCAATCAGGCTTGAAGCTGAGATGCCAGGCCAGGACCAATAACATTGCAGATTCTTCTTTGGATTTTATTAAGAATCTTTAATATATAGCAGAAACACCAGACCATAACTAGTAGCAATATTTAAAGCATGGACGTCTGATGGCATACAAAGGGAAAATTTTCTTTTGCCTTCCAGCTTACTTTCCGCCTCATGTTTGGAGCACCCAGTGAGGATCGAACACATTATAATTCGTATAAGTCGTAATTGATGTAGCGAGATGAAAAAGAAAAAAAAGAATTATGTCAGAATCCGCGAAAATTTTTCATCCTTAAATAGTTGTTCTGAGTTTGATTTGTAACGATTATAAATGTAGGTAGAAAAAGCAAATCTTGATCAGATAGGGAGATGCAAAAAGCACTACACCTGGTCTCAAATCAGGCTTGAAGCTGAGATGCCAGTCTAGGACCAATAACATTGCAGATTCTTCTTTGGATTTTATTAAGAATCTTTAATATATAGCAGAAACACCAGACCATAACTTGTAGCAATATTCAAAGTATAGACGTCTAGTGTACTTATAAATATGTAAGATAAGATTCTGGAGAGAAAAGTTATCTAGCACGACACAGTGAACTAACATTCTTAATTGAAGACTCCGATTTTAAGTATAAGCGCTGTATATTGCTGCCGATTCTAAGTAAAAGCGTTTTTTGTTTTTTTTGTTGCCGCTTGCTAATAAGTACAAGTTAATAAAATTACTTATACAGAGAGTTCTCATAAACAAATTTACTGTGCCAAATTCCTCCAAATTAGTACATCTTGAAAAGAAAGTATGATTTAGCCTAATGAGTTGGCCAAGTTCAAAGCTGATTAAGGTTAAAAAGAAGTTATACGTGTCTGATCGCAACTCACTATATAACGCCTTCCCCAAAGTCTTTCCCACGTTAAAACAAAAACAAAAAAAAACAATTGAAATAAAGTAGATGCTTGAAATCATCTTGCTAGAACGTTCATATTTGGTGAAGATAATTTTTGACCACTTATCTAGTAATCGTTTTTTTTATTGCTCTTAACTTTTGTTCGTCCATCATTGTAGATAATATCGAAAACTCGTGATTTTTATATCGACTTTTTATCTTTGTCGTTTTGGACAGCATTTTTCAATTACTTCTTTTTTTTTTCTATTATCTACAATCAATACCTTTTTTTTTAGTTCTATTCCTCAAATATAATTTACTGGGTTGGCGAAAAAGGTTCCCTGCACTGGTCCAGCAAGTACTTGACTCCTCTACTTTTACAAAAGCCAGATCAGGCTGAAAATGGGGCACTGCTGCCATAAATAGACAGGAGTTACCCAGTCTTCACTTTCCAGTCTCGATAGAGTCCAAAAGCATCTCTGCATCCTTGTGGGTGATGAATTATATTTTCCATTCTTAAACCCCTTTCTCACAGAAGAAACGTCGCAAGTCTTTTACTACTCTATCTCCATGAAAAGTGCTCAGACGAACTACATTCTTTACTTCCACCAATTCTAACCTTCACTGCTAAGACCAATCCTTGCTATGCACATATTTTCATTCTCTTTCACTCCCTTCATCCTAGCGTCATTATCGCCTTGCTTGGGGTGAAATGTTTAAAAATATATATGCAGGATAGATAACGTTTGAACCTAGACTTGATTACTTTGTAGCGATCTGGGAAGCATTCTCACGGGAGTTTGTTCAATGAAGAAGTGGTTCTTAGAAAAAAAAAGAATCTGTCTGAGAGGAAATTCTTTCTTCCTGATGGATTACAAAGGGAAAATTTTCTTTTGCCTTCCAGTTTACTTTCCACCTCATGTTTAGAGCACCCCGTGAGGATCGAACACACTATAATTCGTATAAGTCGTAATTGATGTAGCGAGATGAAAAAAAAAAGAATTATGTCAGAATCCGCGAAAATTTTTCATCCTTAAATTGTTGTTCTAAGTTTGATTTGTAACGATTATAAATGTAGGTAGAAAAAGCAAATCTTGATCAGATAGGGAGATGCAAAAAGCACTACACCTGGTCCCCAATCAGGCTTGAAGCTGAGATGCCAGTCTAGGACCAATAACATTGCAGATTCTTCTTTGGATTTTACCAAGAATCTCTAAATATATATAGCAGAAGCAGCAGACCATTTGGTAGCAATATTCAAAGTATGGACGTCTGGTGTACTTATAAATATGTAAGATAGATTCTAGAGAGAAAAGTTATCTAGAACGACACAGTGAAGTATGCCTGAATGGTAAATTTATAAATATGTAAAATAAATTCTCGCGAGAAAAGATGGCAAGCTTGCTAACCATTGCACCACGTCGAAGTGCCCAAATGATTTTTAAGCGTAGCTTAGATGTGACACAAGGCCGAAAGTGTGGAGCACCCATTGAGGATCGAACTCATTACTCAGTCGTAATTGATTTAGCAAGACAAGCTTAATTGACATTACACAACGTGGGAGTACCTAAACAGAGGAAATTTCTTGAGCACATAATGAGGAAATACGGTTTGGAAACTATGATACCCACAAGACAGATTGAAAGCAAGAAGGGCTGAGAAAAACAATGCATAACCTACCTAGAGAGCTTGAGTAAATGGACGAATAGCAAGGTTTAGGAGAGATAAAAGAATTGATAAAAATTACTAAGAGCTACAAAGGACAGGAAATTGTGGACGGCCATGATGGCCCACGTTCCGAACAGACAGGGCACATAGAATAAGAAATTCATGTCTACTAGATATACTTTGCTGCCTTCCTGCATTATTTTAGTAAGACATTTTCTAGTTCACCTAATTTTACTCTCCTCGACATTGATTTTTTCTGACCATTCTATCGTCAAAATAATTCATGACATTTATCAAATGCAAAAAGTTTTTCACCCACTGAGGCAAGAAAAACAAATTTTTGCCTCTTTTTTCTTGCGGTGACAGACACATTAATTTGGAAAGACTTGCAAAAATAAAAATAATTGTTAGATTTTAATTAGATTTTCAGGACTTATTCCCAAATAAATAAAAATTATTTTTGAAGATTTTTATTAGAAAATTTTCGTAAATATATTTTTTTTTACATGTGCTTCAGCCTCTTACTTAATTTTTATAAAAAATTGAGAAATTTAACAAAATAATTTTTAGTGACTATATTAGTTAAAAGCAGAATTCTTTGAAGAATTTAAATCTCCGAATTTTTTTGGCAAGATTGAACCCGGTCTTACCGGAAATCTGTTCTGAAACGAAAAATAAAACTCAATAAGACTAAGACATTTAATTAGTAAAGCTTTTAATTGCTTTTATAAACAATATATATTAACGACAACATTGTCTGAAGGAAAAAAAAATTTTCGGCGAAAAATGAATTTTAACAAAATTTGTTTTCATTTTTTTTACAATTTTAAATTGAATAATTTATAAAGTTTTTAAATCTTTTAAAATTCATTTTTAATGAGATAACTCTTAGAAAATATTTTATTCGATAAAACTATATTTATTAATCATATATTGTAAAGTTTATTACAATCTGATGACCCCGAATATTTTAAAAAGAATTTCTATTTGTTTTTGTACGTGTGATTACGTGCAGAATTTATGAGGTATGGATGTACAAACCGATAGATCTAATATTTAAAGCCACGTGTTTTAAGCGTTGCCCCTACCCCTTACGGCGAAAAAAAACTACAAACTTCATCGTCTGCTCCACCATACTTAACTATGAATACGAATGTAAATAAATCGATTATCACCTCAGAAAAACAAGACTCCTTAGGAAATGTTTGTATGCAACATGTTATGCTATAAGTAATATTTGTTTCAAATCAGATTAATTTAACTTTAAATTCGCTAATTTTCCACTGATAATGTTTCAGAAATATATATTTTATTTTTGCAAGATTTTTAAAACGAAAAATTAACTTTGGTTTACAAAGGTGTCAAAAATGACCATTTTAATCGATTTTACTGAAAAAAAAATCGATTCCGATCAATATCGTTTCTATTTGAAATACACCACAGACTATTTTGCTTACTGGAAATAGTAAATTTTAAATCCTTTAGCTTTCAATTAAAGCTAAAATAAAAGCTTCAAGAAAGCTTTTTCATTTTTTTTAAAGTCCTTTTAAACCTTACGTGTACCGAATTATTGGTGGTACCTTATCTATAGTAAAATTACCAACAATGCATTTTATAGCAAAATAACCAATACAATTTATCTGTAGTTGAAGCTATACAATTTTGTTCAAAATATAATTATTTGAAGGTATAAAATTGTGTTCAAAGAATTTAGATTTTGGTATTAAATAACCCATAGTGGTTGATATGCCGCTAAAACAAAATCAACCAACCAATTGTCTCTGGAAAAATCATTTTTATTTTCTCTGTGACGTAACCGATTATATCTATATCACAATCATTTTTTATAATCGATCAAATGTTGATATTTTATTTAAATTATTGTTATAATCTTTATTGTTGATGTTTTATATATATATATATATATATATATATATATATATATATATATAAAAAGTCTTGTAAAAACAGCATTTTCAAATAAGACTTGATTGCATTGTTTTGTATTATAAGAATAATCTAATGTTAATTCTGTTTGTGAAGATCTAAAATCAATTTTTTGCTTTTAAAAACTTAATCTTTATAAATCGCTTTAAATACACAAAAAAACATTCACATTTCTTTCTTTAAATTGATGTAACGAAATATTTTGCTATGGATAATGATTTTACGCGTAGCACAAGACCAAATGTATGGGACGCCCAGTGAGGAACAAACTCACTACTCAGTGATCTAGCGAGACAAGCTTGATAACCATTACACAATGTAGACGTGTCCCAAATGGTGGTGTAATGGGTTGCAGCTCAGAATACGAAATCGGAGTACTGAGTTCGAATTCCAGCCATGTTCGCTATATTCACTTACGCGTAAAGGTATGATGTTCATCTTTTCTCCCCTCGTGTATGGGTTCAATATAATAATTGTGTGGGTTCTATAGTCATGGATGGCAACCATTCTTGAGATGGTAACTCGATAAAATCACCCATCTTCCAGTGAGCTTGGATCAGCTGTGCAGATGCATCGGCCCATGAAATCCCACAGCGTCTGACATTTTTCAGGGGTGTGAATCGGTCATACGGAGAAAGTATTCGTTTTTTAATGTTTTGTCCTTTTAATATTTATAATAAATGATTATTTATTATAAAAATTCAAATGTTTGTATTTCTGGAATAGTGCTGCCATTTCCCAGAGAATTGGTGTAATGCGTCTCCATGTGGTGCCATGGACTTGGAATGAGGATTCAGAGAGCCGATTTCGGATTCCAGTTGAGTCGATACATTCACTAATTTGCCTTTGGCGAAGGGATGAATCCATCTCTTCTCCCACAGCTATGGATTAAATAGCAGCGTAGAATGGGCTTCTTTAGGCTTAGACAACTTTGAATTCAAAGCCGCCTGGGCATGAGGTTAACAACTTCACCCCTAAAAAACCTACTTGCCCAGGAAAACAAAGCAAACTTTCTCTCAGGCAGTGCTTGTCCTCAGTATTGTTTTAAAAGAATAAAGAGACTCTCGTTAACATTTTTCTTTTTCTTTATGTGCCGTGTCCCCTCGGTATGTAGGCGATCATGGCTCTCTACAACTTCCTATCCTTTGTAGCTCTTAATAAATTTTGTTTTTCTGTTATTTCTTCTAAGCCCTATGCCAAGTATTCATTCCCTTTTTGTTTCAATTTTCTTCAAAACTCTCATATTCGGTCCATATCCTCAGCATCCTTCTGATACTGACGATTTGGACCAAACATGTAGAACCACACTTCTGGTGATTCAAGTCCCCCCTTCATGTTTGAGGAGATCGTGCAGTATTCATTGCCATACAATTTCATCTTATTTTTTAATTACTTTCTATCACAACTTTAATCAAGCCATGAAATTAAGATGAAAGTAATTACCAGTCGAAATGACAGGCAATGTTTCATTAAAAAAATAAAAATGGAAATTTGGTTTGGTTTGGTTTATTTTACGGCTTATCAACCCATTGGGTCGTTTAATGCCGAAATTTAATTTATTTTAGATAAAGTCTTATATTTAATCAAATAACGTTATTTTTTTTTTCATTATTTTTTAAAACCAGTTTAATTTCTCTTAGAAACTGAAATATATTAAATGAATCAGTATTTTGAAAAAAGTTCTTTTGAGTTTGTTGTTTGGTAATATTTTAAGCGGATTAAATTAAAATTACCACAGTTTGTCAGTATGTGTTTTATGGTGTATGGCTCTTGGCATGCCACATACACCGGAGTGTCTTCCTTTTTAAGATGTAAGAATGGATTATGGCATTGTGTCCAATATGCAGTCTGGACATAATCCCTTCTTCTCTTCTAGTTTGGCGTTTCTGATGCCATTCTCATACAGGATGCGATGGGTAAATTCTTGCCATTTTATATTTTTAATTTCGCGCATGTGCTTTGTTTGTTTTGACTGCACAATATAGTAGGGTCAGTTGGGCACCATGTCTGTGAGAAAAAGGCACTATGATGCTGTAATTCACTGCGCAAAAAAAATTGGAAACGGTACGCTGTACTCCTTGGCATTAGCACCGGAAGTTCCAATACGAACATTCCACAGTGTTTAGGTGCCAATCTAGCGCAGAGGATTCAGAAAGAGTTGGATGAGTCTAATAGTGATTACGAAGGTTTTTGGAGTGGTCATTAGTGATGGAAACGTTATGCCTCCATTCATCTTCTCACAGGACCTCAGAATTAACACGGAGGCCTACATCAAGTGCCTTGAGAAAGTAATGCTGCTCTGAATCAAGAGGGAGGCCGCTGAAAGACCCTATGTCTGGCAACAGAACTCTGCTCTATGCCACACAAGCAGAAGAAAACAGTCATGGCTGTCAGACAATTTCTGCGTTCATGTCACCCCTTACATCTGGCTACCTAACTCCCCAGAATGTAAACCGCTTAATTAATGTCTGTGGGGCACAGTAGAGCGAGAAACAAACAAAACTTCTTGTAACACCAAAGATGAACTGAAGGCAAGGATTATGGCAGCATTCACCAACTTAAACAAGGAGACCGTTCAGAAGTGTTGCAGGAGATTCCGAGGTCGTCTGGAGACCCTGGTTGAAGCCAATGGTGATTTTATTGAATAGATTTACTCTTTAGTATTTAAGGATATTTTTATGTAATTTTGGTAAATATATCTGTTAAAATGAGATGTCAGTGTTATTTTTATTTTTGCGTCATTTAGACGACAATTTATCCATCGCATCCTGTACACTATGAATTGGGTTTTGACTAAAAAGTTCAACTTTCATTTCTTCTGGCGAAAGAGCTTTCTTTAAAAATTATTAGGCTTCTTGATCAAACTTCATCCGAAAATACGGGCTCCTATTTGTTTTTAAATCCTTTTCCATTTTTTTTTTTACATTAAGTTCAGAAAAGTCACTCATATAATAAAATCTAAAGAAAAGTATCTTAAGAGTCTTGTTCAAAGAAACATGTATTAAATAGGGATTGCTACCCAAATATACAATATTCATTTCACCCCAAGCAAGACAAGACAACAAAGCCACTTATACGCATGAGCTCGGGGCGGTTACTGAGTGTGAAAGAGTATAAGAAAAACATTATTAAGGATCGAAAACAATAAAAGAACAGAATTTAATAGGACAGAAGCTAAAGATTGTCACTGCGTTTAGATCAAAGATGACTGGGAAGCAAGAAGCCGGAAGAGAGTGTTATTTCCATTTTTGTATAATTTATACGACAATTTATCCATCGCACCTTGCATAGTTGGTTTAGTTTTGAACAATTTATTTTGGGGGGCAGAAGTTGAAAATTGAATTAACTCATAGTCGAAAATCAATTTTAATGGTCGCCAATGCTTTATTGGATAAAATATAGATGAATATTAATACTTGACAAAGATCAATTGCAATTGTTGACAAAATAACAAGACGAAAATAAAAGTTATAATAGTAACTGTTTACAATTCTTTATATGACGATAAAAATAAAAGTAAATATTCGTCAAAATGAATAATAATAGTTGGCAATGCTTCATCTAATAAAAAAGAAGATGAAAGTAAATAATTGTCAAAAAATCAATAACACTGATTGACAATTCTTTATATTTCCCTAATAGAAAGCGTCTCCTTGCTTTAAAATCCAGCATTCAATGTTCCTGGGCTCGAACTTTGTTCCAGTCGGGCAGTTAAGTCCCATACGTGATACACGGTTGTACGATCATGTCTTTTTCGATCCATGATTGACTAAGCAGGAGTTTTTTTCCCGCATTAGTTCGCCATTACTTTTTGCGTTGGACTGGTTCCTAACCAAGGCTATTATAGAACCTTGTCTTTCATGCTATTTAATCTATAGCTAGAAGGAATAGAAATGGATCCATACCTTTCCCAGGACTGCGTAATGAGCTATTTTGCACAACAAATATTTCTTTTACTTGAATCTCCTTCATTGTTAATGAACTTAATTTAGTGATGAACATTAATCACACATAACGGACATTATAGGAAGAAATGGTGGACTCACTCGTCGTATTCGACATACGAGGGTCAAGCAGCTCAGTTCCTAGGAACCGATAGCCCAGAAACCAGCACATATGATTTTATTATAGGGGTGAAGGCTTTGTACAGAACCAACCACGCTTTTCAAAGGGTCGAATACAAAGACCCTTTGAAAACAGTGCCACAAGGTCCCCAAACAACCCTCTGAAGGTTTTTGAATTCAGAGTTGTCCTTCTCTTAGACCAGTTGCTATCCAAGGCTATAGAACCCAATCTGTTCTACTATTTACCCATGGCTGGAGGGAGAAGAGGATTAATACGTTTCCCAAGTGAATATAATGGCTTCGACCGATTTCTCAATGCGAGCCACTATCCACTACTCTACCATACCCGGGGAGAAATATTTATATTGAAATTCAATAATGAATTTAATGATCCACGCTTATATATGTATACAGACGCGCGTATATGCATATAAACAGGCAATTAAAATCTATTAAAATACCGTTCGTATTTATTGTGATTTTATTTCAACATGTTATTGCAAATCTATTTGCTAAACTGAGAAATAAACGCCAGGTAAACAGGTGGTCGCCCTACCTGCAACAACAACAACAAATGGTTGGTAGAAAAAGGTAGAAAAGTTCAAAAACAAAATTTACTAAGGGCTACAAAGGACAAAAAATGTCGAGAGCTATGATCACCCACGCCCTGAAGGGACAAGTCACATAGAAGAAGAAGAAAAAGAAGAATGAGCTTGTGTAAATGGATTGCAAAACAGGGTTTAGGAGAGATAGCGAAAAGACAACATTTACTAAGGACTACAAACGACAGGAAATTGTGGAGAGCCATGATCACATTCGCTCTAAAGAGACATAGCACATACAAGAAGAAAATAGTATTAGCTTGTGTAAATGGATGGTAGAACAGGGTTTAGGAGAGATAGCAAAAAGACAACATTTACTAAGGACTACAAACGACAGAAAATTGTGGAGAGCCATGATCACATACGCTCTGAAGGGACACGACACATACAAGAAGAAAAAGGTATGAGCTTGTGTAAATGGATTGCAAAACACGCGAGATAGCGAAAAGACAACATTTACTAAGGACTACAAAGGACAGGAAATTGTGGAGAAGGGACAAGGCACAACGAAGAAGATTCGACAAGTTTCAACTAAATTTCACCAATATACACGCACTTCCTCTCGTTTTACAAAAACTTTATTTTTCGCTCTGTTTCTAAGAAATACAAATAAAAAACGCAAAACAACACGCGTGACACAGATTTTGCAGAAGCGCCTCTGAGCAAACGAAACGATTGTCTCCATTCCTGCAAATACTTCTGATTCCAGAAAATTGCAATATCCCCTTCGCGTACAAGATACTTCCCTTCCCTCGTCTGCCATAGATCTTCATTTCCAGACCTTCTCACGAAGAAAAGTAACTTGTCTTTCCTTCCACTTTTAATAGATGTCGAAATTATTAAATCATTCCAGTAAGGCATTGGTACAATTATCAGTAAATGTCAAATGACTTGAACCATCCAATATTTAACAAGTTACTAACTAATCGCTAGAAATTTTTTCCTTGACTCGGATTTCTGATAATAAGCATTCAAATTTTCACCTGAAGAGACTTGAAGCAACAGAATGTGGTCCTGTAGAAAGATGTTGAGAAGACAATGGGTCGAAAATGCGAGCAACGAAGTTTTAGAGAAAATAGAAGCAAAAACGACACTTATACTCAAAGAGACAGTGGAAATCTCTAGAACATATAATGGGGAAAGAGGGCTTAGAAAATTGGATACTCACAGGACGGACTTGGGGCAAGAGAGACAGCGCAAAACAACGCATAATCTACCAAGCGAGCTTCGGTAAATGGATGGCAGAACTGAGTTTAGGAGAGCTTAACGAAAAGACAAAATTTACAGCTACAGTGGAGAACCATTATCCTCAATGTCCCGAAGGGACACGGCACAAAGAAGAAGAAGAAGAAGAAGACGAAGAAGAAGAATCTACTGATCTAGCCACAAATCTCGTTCGATTATAACTTCAGTGATCAAAGAAAATTACTTATAGCCTTACAGAAATGTCTCATCTATTGCGACTAGTTTGGAAAAATCATTAACACAAAAAGAAAAAAAATATTTAGCATCGACACAGATCAGCAGTCAGGTTAGACACCAACTTCTCCACAGACAATTGTCCTACTGGATAACAGCCTAGTGGATTAAAGCCTTAGTTCGTGAATTGCGTGACATAGTAATTCTCAGTTCAATCCCTGTGTTGAGTAATGCGTACTTGGGCTAAATGGAAACAGGGTGAGCAGTGCCAAAGTTAACAGTGGATTAATCATTATTATAATTCTGCATGCTCTTAGTTACTTAGATTAAATAAAGGGTTCAATTCGGAATTCCCTAAAGGTTACACGGATCGATACACACCTGATGGAGGAGCAGAATATAACAACAAAGATTAAGTCACTTTCTCACAGATGCGACGTCGCCTCCCTCTGTCTGTTCTACAAATACTTTCTTGGCAATTGCTCCGAGTAGCTGCATTCGCTGGTTCCCAGACTTCATGAGTTCAAGCGCCCGATGAGGCTGGCATCCCGCTCTCACCCTTTCACAGTTGAAACTCCTAAATGTAGCCGTTTCTTCTACTCCAATAGCTTCATGTCTCTCACCTCTCGCCTGTGGAACTTCCTTCCCTATTCCAGTTTCCCTGAGAGCTATAATCTCCAGCTATTCAAATGTAATGTCAATCGACATCTCCAGTTGCCTCACTCCTATCTGATCTTGGTCTAAATTTTCTTTAACCCCTTGCGTCCTAGTGGCTTCCCGCCTTGCTTGGGGTGAAACGCTTAAAAAAAAAAAAAAAAAAAAAAAAAAAAGTCCGATTGTAAACAGTGTAAATAACAGTTTGTTGTTTGGTAATATTTTAAGCGGATTAAATTAAAATTACCACAGTTTGTCAGTATGTGTTTTTATGGTGTATGGCTCTTGGCATGCCACACACACCGGAATGTCTTCCTTTTTTTAGGATATAAGAATGGATTATGTATGGATTTGCAGAACAGGGATTAGGAGGGACAGAGCAAAGCCAAAATTTACTAAGTGCGACAAAAGACCAAAAAAATGTCCAGAGCTATGATCACCCACGTCCTGTAGGTTTCAACTAAGTTTCACCAATATACACACACTTCCTCTCGTTTTACAAAAACTTTATTTTTCGCTCTCTTTCCAAGAAATACAAATAAAAAAACGCAAACCACACACGTGACACAGATTTTGCAGAAGCGCCTCTGAGCAAACGAGCATCTTTGTTGTTATGTTGTGCTCCTCCATCAGGTGTATGTCGATCCGTGTAACCTTCTGAATTGAACCCTTTATTTAATCTAAGTAACTAAAGAGCACGCAGAATTATGTATTTACTGTACTTGACAGCGTATGCATTTTTTCCCTAAAAATGACAAAAAAAAAACATGGCTCTGTGTTCTCTCACCAGTGAAAGACTCGAAATGTGAAACACAACAGCAACCAATCCTGTTCGCTAACAACTGAACCAAGTGCTGGATTTAATTGCAATTCTAATTACAATGTGGTTATTTTCCACTTCGCTTACTTTTCAATAAAGACAACTAAATAAGTTGTGCTTCTTTCTTCTTCTTTTTCGTCTATGTGTCGCATTCCTTCAAAACGTGGGCGGTCATAGCTCTCCAGAATATCCTATTTTTTTTATAGCTGTAAACGATGTTTGTCCTCTTACTAAGAAAAAAAAACAGTCGCCTGCTGAATTAAGCGTTCAATCCCTATTTTGTGCCGCATACACGGGACCTTTTGGTTTGGTTTGGTTTGGTTTGTTTTACGGTATATCAACCTCAATGGGTCATTTAATGCTGACAACTTTCTTTTTTCCTGGTAATATTTTTGTTTTGTCAAAAATCTATTTCTGTTAATATTTTTTTCCTCAAAAATGTATAGCTGGTAATATTATTTTTTCAAAAACGTACTATCAGAGGCCTTGCTGTTGGACATAGTTTATGGTCATACCCAGGACGCGGGTGTAGTTTAACGTCATACCCAGGACGCACGGGGCCTTTTGTCGTGCTAAAAACCTGGTAAATAACGGAAGAAAGAATAACGGGATTATTATTATTATTGTTGTTGTTGTTTTATATCCTTTGATTTCTGTTGTATACTCATTTCTTTCCGGGTCCCAACCAATGACCTAAGGTCAGAAATTGCATCATGACATTTTCCACTGAGCAGTTATGTAAAAAAATAAAAATAAAAATAAGATCACATATTTTACATAAATTAAGCCCTTCGCAAAATGTGAGCTGTATTTCTGAGTACAATTTTTTGTATTTCTTTAAGTCGATACAATCATTGAAAGGATCCCCGGTAGTCCAATATTAAGGACCTTTTCAATGAGTCTATCGGAACCTTTTCCAATCAAACCGACATCTCCAACTGCAGTTGGAATTATTGATATCCTCAAGTGCCACATTTTTAAAAATTTCCACTTCAAGATCCTTATTATTATTATTGTTGTTGTTGTTGTTGTTGTTTTTGTTGTTGTTGTTTTCATTTTGTCAATGTTTTTAATTTCAGTATTTGGATTATGGACTTACACTTTATTGGAAGCTAATTACATTTTCTGGTAAGTTTGTTATACTTTACGCATGAAAAGAGACAAATGGCACTTTACAATTATTTGTCACATTCTGGGAACGGAATTAATAATTAACTAGCCGCACCTCCTAATTCAATGCCAAAATGTTGACTCGCAATTCGATGCCAAAACGTCGCCTCACCTAATTCTGTTCTAACAAGTGTCATTTAACAATTCCATTCTGTTTTGGTTTTCCCCACCAATCCTATTCTAACAAGTAGCCATTTCAGTTTTAATCTTCCCCACAAGTTGTATTCAAACAAGTCTCCTCTCTCAAATTTACTTTCATTCTCAATTCGATTCTAACAGAATTGTCATAATAGAATTGGGAGGGAGAATAAATTTGGGAGAGATGACTTCTTAGAAAATAATTGAGAAGGAAAATAAATTTGGTAGCGGAGCCTTGTTAAAATAGAATTTAGAAAGAAAATAAATTCGAGAGAGAAGATTTGTTAGAATAGAATGGAGCAGGAAAATAAATTTGATAAAGGCGTCTTGTTAGAAAATAAATTTGGTAAAGAAGACTTTTTAGAATAGAATTCAAAAGAAAAATAAATTTGGGAAAAGTGATTTATTAGAAATTAAATAAACATACACACATATAGGAAAATATTTACTTTAATCAAATACAAAGAGGAATGAGGTAACTGGAGTTGAGCTACGCTAAAAATCAACATAAGATTATTTAGCGCCAATCTTCTCAGTGACCAAGAGTTGCCTACTTGCCTTGAAAATCAAAAATTCAAAACTGATTTTTTTTTTTTTTTTTTTTTTATCTCGGCTCGGACACCGACCGACCTCTGGCGTGGGTTGGAAATTCACAGCGATTTCAACCATCCAACAAGTCGGCACACTGACATATGGATATTTACTAAGCTTTGTATAGTATGGAAAAAGGCTAAATTGCCGGGGAATAGGATGCTAGGGATATTATGTTGTTCCAATTTCAAGGGCTTTAAATAAATGTGGCATAAAGGGTTGCTGCAGAAGTTCTCTAGCTATGGAATCGCTGGAAGAGTTTTCTCAATTATAAAGTCAGGAAGGCCTTTATAACTAAAAAGGTTCTTCCAAAGTCCAAGAGATCAACGTAGGCGCCCGTAACGCTCGCCTCTCGGTCAAATCCTCTTTTCTACTTTACATAAATGATCTGCCGAAGAGTATACCCCTATCATTTGTGAATACCTAGGCTGATGATACAACAGTATATGGGTGCAACTCCAAAATTCTAGATGACCAGGGTTTGACAGCTGATCTGTCATCTGACCTCGATATAACATCTCAATGGAGGAAAAACTGGCTGGTCGCATTCAATGTCTTGAAATCCAAACTAATGACGTTCTATCATCATCGACCAAGCACAGAGCTTTCAACGATCAGGATGAATAGGTGTTACCTTGGTGAGGCTAGGTACCTTGAGAGCCTGTTGGGACTTGAACTAAACACGTGACCTCAAGTGGAACTCATACGTACAATCCATCGCTAAAGATGCAGGAACAAAGGTCGGTTACCTGTCCCTCTCTAGTAATTACCTGACACATCCTGCTATCCTCTAAATTTACAAGAGTCAAACCAGGTCGAAAATGGAGGACTGCTGCCATATCTGGGCAGGAGCTCCTTGGTCATCACTTTCCAGTCTCGATGGAGACTTTAGGGGTGATGAATTATTTCCCACTCTACATCCACCTTTTTCACAGACGAAACGTCGCAAGTCTTTTACTTCTCTAACGCTATTTCTATGGAAAGTGTTCGAAAGAACTATATTCCTTAGTGCCACAAGTTCTAACTTTCACGACTAAGACCCACCATGCTTTGCACATTGTAACGAACCAGCCTCATTCCCTTTGGTGAGATGTATATTCAACTCGTGCAGCTTCTTCCCGATAACTGCTGTTTTGTGAGACCGACTCCCAAGAGGACGTTTCCCCGATCACTACAATATTAACCCGTTCAAATCTGGGATCAACCATTATCTTCCCCAGATATCTTCATAAACTGTGCCTCTTAATCTGTAGCCCTCTACTTCGAGTTGCTCTTAGGTCGTGTCAAAGTTGACATCATTGTAAAATGACCGACATCTCTTAAAAATCCATACTTCTTAAGTTTATCGTATAGGATTACCACCACTGGGTTAGTATAACTGGCGGCACGATTTTTAAAAGTCTCTTTCACTTCCACCATAATGAAGTTCCTTTCTTTCCTGTACAAATCTGTAAACACGTTTTATGCTTTATATTTTATTATACTTCATTTATGTTTTTTTTTTAGTACATGACTTGTTCTTACTTTTCGACGTCTACTATAACGTTGAATTGTTCTATCAAATTGCCGTCAATGTTTTATTACAACTTGTGCACTTAATAACCCGGACTTGTATGTGTGGGGAAAATATTGTTTGCGGAATAAACAATACTAAGAATCATAAAAGGGCAATAATATCAAACTATTGTGGTGTCCTCCCTCTAAAGAGTTTATGTTGGACTCTTCCACCTACTATAAAATTAGTAGAAGAGAAGGCCTTGGGGGAACATTCGATCTCTCGGCAGAAAGGAACCCAGGCGAGGCTTTGCCGAACGGCAAAGTTTCATCCGGGGAGATAGACAAACCCTGAACCCGTTTATACAGGTTCTAAGGGAATATTTTTGGCTTAGCCTACGGGCTCGGAGAACACACGGTAAACTCGGCCTTGTGCCACATGCGCCCTTCGTGGGGTGGGAGATTGTTAAATATTAACAGTCGACCAGATTGTTCTTCTGTCGAACTCTCTGCCTCGAGCAGAGAGGAACCCGGACGAGGCTTTACCGAAGGGCAAAGTTTCGTTCGGGGAGGCAGACAGACCCTGAACCCGTTTATGCGGGTTCTAAGGGAATATTTTTGGCTGAGCCTACGGGCTCGGAGAACTCACGGTAAACTCGGCCTTGTGCCACATACATCTCTCATGGGGGTGGGAGGGGGCTGTAAAATATAACAGTCGAATAGATTGAACGCTGGGTCAACTGACGCACACTCACTAGTAGTGTAATATTCTTCTGTTGTACTTATTGTTTAATATATTATATATCTGCAACACTTGTTTTGTTATTTCTTTAACCATTTACTTGGTCAGGACACAAACTAACGCCGATAGGAACTGGTCAATTTTATCTATTATACAGCGCCCAACACACGTCCATAAGAATATGGTATATGGTCATGTCTAAGCCGACTTTATATATAGTACGGTCACATGATTTTTTTTTGTTTTTTTTGTTGTTGTGAAAAACCTGATTTTTCCATATAGCTCGTGTATAATACGATCCCAGCTTCTGAGCAATACTAATAGGCCTACCGTAGTCAAATATTTCCGTACTTGGCATCATCCTGAACATATTTTATAGCAAATAATTGGTCTTCAGTCTTTTTTTCTACACATCTACGCCAAAATGGTGAGAAAATACGAAGATTTAGACACCGTATTTTGTTTTCGTTCATGCTTGACTACGGTAGCTCCTTTACCCTGGCCCTGCCTCCTACTCAGCCGAAGTTTTTTCCCTTTTGTCGCTATATACTATAGATGGGAGTTTCCTTCCCAACCTTTTGTTTTTGGTAGTGTGGAAAGTTAACAACTTGTATATTATTGCTTTCACTTCTTTTTACTTCTTATGCTGCCCTACGCCCGTGTGGATATTTATGAAGCTTAACTTTGGATCACAACTGTGAAACACTCAGTGACGATTAGATTCATTACATTAAGAAAAAATGTGCGAAACTAGCATGTGTACCGTTGCTCTACGACAGACGCCCTTGCATATAAATATGTAAATCTAAGATTTAAAATACTGAAAGGTTCACTTTCTGAATTGTATATTTGCAGCGTTATCGTATTCTTATTTTTTCTTCTTTTACAAGCTGAATGAAAAAAGTGGAAGAATTAAAACCATCCAGATAACAGCATTATTGAATGTTGATGAGAATACTGGAATATTGAGGAGACTTACTGTCACTTGATCCCAGACAAGAGCCATCAGATACTAACTACTGGTATTGGTTTCTACAGGGCGTCCTGAAGTCTGGACACATAGGAAATCTCATTAACTATATTTATTATTTAATGTTATTAGTGTTGGGGATGCAATCTAAAGGACATGCGATTTGTTAAGAACCTTTACATATGTACTATACTAAATTGCTTATGTTGATGAGAATACTGGAATATCAAGAAGACTTACTGTCACTTGATCCCAGGCAAGAACCATCAGATAATAACTGGTATTGGTTTCTATACAGGAAATATTTGGCATTCATTAACAGTACAATTAGTATTATGACCGGTTAAAATTTATAAATTCTATCTTAAAGCAGTTTTTTCAGGAAAATTATCTTTCTCAAATGCACTGTTTTCGCTATTTCTAGTACAGATGGGAGTTTCCTTCCAAACGTTTTTATATTTTTGGTAACAGGGAAATTTAGCAGCTTGATTATATTATTACTTTCTCTTCTATTTATGAATGCTATCCATTTTAGTTGTTACTGCTGTTGGAAGTGTTCAAGTGATGTGGCTTTTGTTATTTGGTAAAGATATTTGTGATTTTGTAGCACCAGTATATAGAGTTTGATAATGGTGTGAAAAACAAGGACAAATAAAAGTAGTATGACAATAATAATATGAAGTAATGATAATGCACGTGAGTTGAAGACATAAATGTATATCTATGTATATACGTATATACTACACTAAATATCTTATGTTAATATTATTTTGGTTATTTGTGATATGTTGATCTATATATGCATGAATTGGACTAAATTTTGACAAATGACAAGTCAACCTACGAGAGAGTGTGGTACATGTGCGGCCAATGTAAGAATTTAATGTTATTAATGTTGGAGATACAATCTCCTAAAGAACATGAAATTCGTAAACAACATTAATTTTACATAGGATGTACACTATACATATAAATAGGACAGAGCCAATATTATCTTTTGCGCGGCACTTAGTTGCCGTTTACTAAATTATAATCTTTTATAATTTTTGTTTATGTGTCCAAACTTTAGGGACACTCCCTGTATACAGGAAATATTCTATCTGGCATTCATTAACAATACAGTTAGTATTAAGACTGGTTAAAATTTACAATTTATTTTTCTTAAAGCAGTTTTTAGGAAATTATACTTCTTAAATGCGTTGTTATCATTATTTCTAAAACTGATGGGAGTTTCCTTCCAAACCTTTTTTTGGTAACAGGGAAATTTAACAGCTTGATTATATTATTACTTTCTCTTCTATTTATGAGTGCTATCCATTTTAGTTGTTACTGCTGTTGGAAGTGTTCAAGTCATGTGGCTTTTGTTATTTGGTAAAGATATTGTGATTTTGTAGCACCAGTATATAGAGTTTGATAATGGTGTGAAAAACAAGGACAAATAAAAGTAGTATGACAATAATAATATAAAGTAATGATAATGCACGTGAGTTGAAGACATAAATGTATATCTATGTATATACGTATATACTACGCTAAATATATTATGTTAATATTAATTTAGGTTATTTCTGATGTACTAATCTATATGTGTGCAAATTGAACTAAATTTTGACAAATGACAACCTCCGAGAGAGTGTGGTACATACCTGGCCAATGTAAGAATTTAATGTTATTAGTGTTGGGGATACCATCTAAAGGACATGCGATTTGTAAAGAACCTTTACACATGTACTATACTAAATTGCTTATTTTGATGAGAATACTGAAATATCAAGAAGACTTACTGTCACTTGATCCCAGACGAGAGCCATCAAATACTAACTGGTATACAGGAAGTATTCGACATTCATTAGCAGTACAGTTAGTATTATAGCCGGTTAAAATTTACAAATTCTTTTTTCTTAAAGCTGTTTTGTCAGGAAATAAATTAGACTGCACTGTCATCGCTCTTTCTCGTACTGATGGAAGTTTCCTTCCAAACCTTTTGTTTATGGCTGTGTGGAAAATCAACATCTTGGTTATATCATTAAATTCTCTTTAAGTTTCATTTATTTATTTTTTGTTGCTGCTGTTGGAAGTTTTTTTGTTATTTAGTAAAGTTCTTTATGATTGTGTAGCGCAAGTCTCTAGGGTCTGTTGAAGGTTTGTCTCCTTTAAGAACTGAAGAATTAATTTACTTCAGGACATTTTTAATCATTGATCTGAGAAAACGCCATTCATGACATCCAATTTCAGAATGTGGATTTAGTAAATACTAAACACTTCTAATACCTCGGTGTATGGATCAGTTACAGCAAATTGATTATAGATGAAAGGAAAATTGAACATAAGGCTGGGCCAGAGTTAGTTTCGCCCAACACCGCCAATTGCTACAAAACCAAAAAATCAACCTGAAAAATCAAGTCATATTCTTAAATAGCCTCGTCAGCTCGAGACCTTCATATGGATGTCATGCATGGGACCAAACTCGTTTAGAAATATCTAAACTGCCATCTGTATGCAACCTCTTTCTCAGATCAATGATTAAAAATGGCTTCGAGCGAATGAAGCCTTTTAGTTTTAGTAATTACTATCCTTATTGGAAACTCATGAACTGGCTCTACTAATCACAAAGAATTGTACCAAATAAGAGAAACCACATCACTTGAGAACTTTCAACAATTAAAATTGATATCATATATAACTCGAAGAGAAAATAATGACACAATCAAGATGCTAATGTTCTACGCTACTTGAAATAAAAGGGAAACCGCATCAATACTGGAATTAGCAATAACACTCTCCTTGAGAAATCTATTTTCCTGAAAAATTGTTTTAAGAGAAAGATTTTATAAATGTCAACCGATAGTAGGACTAACTGTTGGGTCAATGAATGTCGAATGTTTCCTTATAAGGAAACAGCTAATATTACCATTACGATTATCCCCTAGCGAAGTCGTGTTGATTTCTGAATTTGGTAACGTAGTGATTGCGAGTTCAATCCAGTTCAAAATTTAAAATAGGAGAAAAGAAACTTGAACATAGATTAAGCTGCGTCAGAGAGAGTTTCGCTCAACACCGCAAATTGCTACAAAACCAAAACATCAACCTGAAAATTTAAGTCATGTTCTTAAATAGCCGCGTCAGCTCGAGACCTTCATATGGATGCCATGCATGGTGCCAAACCCGTTCAGAAATATCTAAACTGTCAGCTGTATACAACCGCCCCCCAAAGGTTGAAAAGCTCTAAACACTTTACTAAGCACATGAATGTTTTTTTTTGTTATGTAAAGACTGCTAACAAGTCCTATAGTGCTAATCATCATTTTCTTTTGAACAGACAGAACAAATTACTTCCCATTCCAGCTGAGTCAGGACACTCATATGAGGTGATTCTCAACTGGTGTTCCCCAGGACTCCAGGGTTCCACAAGTAGTCATTAGGGGTTCCACAAGTGGTCATTAGGGGTCCCACAAGTGGTCATTAGGGGTCCCACAAGTGGTCATTAGGGGTTCCACAAGAAACAGTGATAAATAGGCTAATGCATTTTTGATTCCTTTTTGATTAATTTTATATTCAGAGTTTTACTAACACATATGGTATATTGTTGGAAAATCCTTGGTTATTATAATAAAGGCTTTAACCTCTTATATTATTTAAAATAATAATCATATGGAATGTATTTAGTTATGTCTATATGGTGTCAGTGTGAAGCTGCCTTCACTGGTTAGTGGACAGAACCTCCTCTACGTGGCGGATTTGTGTATCATCTATTGATTCACTCAAGTACAGGACACATACACGGTGTCTATATATTATGTTTACCATGTGAAGTAGAGGAAGTTTCACCCAAAACTGCAATTTGCTACAAAAACCAAAACATCAACCTGAAAACTTGAATCATGTTCTTAAATAGCCTCGCGCATCTAAACTGTCCGCTTTTTACAACTGCCTACTAAGATCAATTGTTAAAAATTGCTTCGAGAGTGTGAAACCAGTAGATTTTTGCAAAAAAACATACTTCTTCCAACATTGTAGACTGGCGCTACACAATCATAAATTAATGTAATGGTTGAAGAAGTATGGTCTTCGCAAAGATCCACTGTTGCTGCTGATGAGACTGCATCAAATAACAGAAACCATATCACTTGAGGATTTTCAGCAGGAAGCAACAGCTAAAATGGATAGCAAATTTAGATCTAAGAGAAAAGAATGATATAATCTAAATGCTGACGTTCACACCACTGTCAAATAGAAGTTTAATAAGGAAAACTCCCTTCACTACTGGAAAGAGCGATAACAGGTAGTGGACTTGAGAAACCGATTTTCCGGGAAAAATATGTTATAAGAGAAATGTATTATAAAATTCAACCGACAGCAGCACAATTTCCTTATAATGAAACTGGCTAATATTACTATTGCCATATAATTATTATTACCATAGTATTACTATTATTATACTACTATTATTATTAGGATATATATTATTATGTATCATTATATATATAAATTACATTTAAATATAAATAATACAAGTATAATTTATAAATATAAATTGATATTACTATTATATTTAATAATATTATTAATATTATTAATAAACTGATATTATTATAACTTAAAATTAGAAATTATTATAAATAAATAATTATTAATTAATATTATATTATTATTATAATTTATATTATTATTATGAATATAATTTATAAATAATTTAAATATAAATAATATAAATAAATAATTTAAATATATTATATATATTATTAACAATTATTATTAGGATATTATTATTATTATTATTATTATTATTAGATTATTGCAATTAAATATTATTACCATAATATTACCATAACCATAATATTACCATTATTATATGATAATGTCGATCTAACGTGCTTATTTAAGAACATTGGAAAATAAAGATCATTTCTCAGTTTTTATCTTGAATATATATCAAAATTCTTAGCAAAACATGTGTCTTAAAAACATCCAACTGGTCAGGCAATTACTAGACTATGTTTTTAAAGACACCTAAAGGTCATGTTAGTTCAAGTTGGGATCAGTAACCTTTTCTAATTTGTTTGAAAGTAAATGGTCCTTAAATGCCATGAGAATATTTATGCGAATAAATCTGTTCACACAAGGCTAAGACGATGACGAGAGTATTATCATTCATTGCAAACCGTTACTTGATATTAAAATAAGCTTGTTTTGTAGGAACGGTTTAAGCGGCCATGGAATTTAAAGGTGCGACTGTTGGGGGTAATTTATAGTTGGGTGCGTGTAAATTATTAAAGAAGACGCACACAAAAACTTGGGTTTCTATTACAGACACTTTATTCACTAGGGTATATTACGCAAGTCATGCTACAGCGTGTTCGGCAGGAGGTGGACTACCGACTTGACGAGTGTCGTGTCACAAGTGGTGCGCATATTGAACATCAGTGAAGCTTTGTGAAATCGGTTATAAGACCTACATCTATTTGAATATCTAGTTCGAATTTTGATAAATAAATATTTTCTTATTCAACAAGAAGTCTATTTAATTTCGTTTGCCTGGGATATGTAGTTAGTCAGATATTCACATTTTAAATAATGTCAATTTTGTGGGGACATATATATATATATATATATATATATATATATATATATATATATATATATATGTGTGTGTGTGTGTGTGTGTGTGTGTGTGTGTGTGTATACATATATATATATATATATATATATATATATATATATATATATATATATATATAATCCGGTATATAATCCAAGTAATCCGTTGGTATATAATCCAATATATTTCATACAATTGAAATTGAGGTACCATCATGTATCTTTTTTTCCTTTATTTTCCTATTAAAAAAAATTTATCACAATATAAAAATTTATTAAATAAAATAAAACCGATTCATTGTACATATATATATATATATATATATATATATATATGAGCTCAATGTTTTTTTTAATAATAAACAGATCAATATATTTCATACAATTGGAATTGAGGTACCATCATGTATCTTTTTCTTCCTTTATTTTCTCAATGGCGGTTCAACTTTTTTTCCATGATTTATTAAAAAATTTTTTGTTATCACCCATTTTTCTCACTGTTTGAATAATCTCTGTTTATGATAAGTAAATTTAATTTTCACAAGGTGAAAATGATCATTTACATAATGGTATCTTAATTTCGATTGTAAATGATATATATATTTTTTATATATATATATTTTATAGATATATATATGATATTTGTTTATATATATATATTTATATGACGTCACACATTATGGTCAAATGGACAAAGATGAAAGAATGGATAAATTATATATATATATATATATATATATATATATATATATATATTATATAATACGCCATATAACCTTAGTTTATAACAGTAAATTGACCCTAATAAGGTACACATATATATTTGTAGAACGAATATTTTCTGATGAATTGGATCGTTTATCATAAAGAGCATTTGCTTAAATACTTGTATTATAAAAATAACAACGTTAAACATTAAAAAATGTCGATTCCAAACACATGTAATCAATTATAACCAATGTAATGGAATATTAATGTTTAAACCTTTTTATTATATATATATATATATATATATATATATATATATATATATATATATATATATATTTATTCATTAATATAAACGTTATTTTTATATATATATATATTTCTTCATTAATATAAACGTTATTTTTAGGGTATGCGTATTCTAGTTTTCACACCAGTAGTGTGATGAGCCACATAATGAAACTGATCATCCGAATTCTGATGAATAGAATCGCAGCAGAATCAACCGAAAATAGGACAAGAACAGCGCGGGTTCGTCAAAGACATTAGGACAAGGAACGCGATATTTAAGCACAGAATATTATCAGAAAGAGCAATACCAATGCAGAAGGACGTGTTTTATAGATTACGTAAGGCGTTCGATAAAGTACGCCAGAAAGATCTGTTGGAACTGCTCAGTAACCTTGATATTTTGGGGAAAGATATTAGAATAATCGAGAATCTATACTGACTCTAAACGGTCTGCATACGAATAGAAAATGAGTTCAGCAGATATACAAAAATAGAAAGGGCTGTAAGACAAGGTTTTGTCTTCTCACCGGACTTACTCAACCTATACAGCGAGGCCATTTTGAGAGAACTGTGAGGACTCATTAATGGCGGCCACAATCTTAACAACATAAGATATGTGTTGATAGTAGACATAGAAAGAAGTCGACAAAAACTCCTATGGATGGTAATGAAGGAAAGCAAGAAGAAAGGATTAAATATCAACTACAAGAAAATACAATGTATGGTTGTTAGCAAAAGGACAAAGTGCGATTTGAAGTAGTATCAAAATCAAACAAATGCGTGAATTTAAATATCTGGGAAGTGTTTTAACAGAGGACGGAAAGAGTGACACTGAGATCCGAAGGCGTATTGGGATAGCCAAAGAAACATTCTAAAAGCTAAGCAAAATACTAAGAAATAGAAAAATTTCGCTAGAAACAAGAAAAACGGTAAGGATCTGCTATGTGATATCCGTCCTCCTGTAAGACATTGATTGCTGGGACTTAAAGTAACAGAAATATGGTTCTACAGAAGGATGCTGGGATCGAGCATGTAAGTAACAACGAAGTTTTGGTGAAAATGGAAACCAAAATGAAACTAAAACTTAACATCAGGAAGAAACAGTTGAGGTTTCTGGGGGCACATAATGAGGAAAGAGGACTTGGAAAATATGATACTCACGGGTCCAGATGGAGGGCAAGAGGGACAGAGGAAAACTACGCATAACATACATAGTGAGCATGAGTAAATGTTGGCGGAACGGGGCTTAGAAGAAATAACAGGGAGACAAAGTTTATTAAGAGCTACAAGAAACAGGAGGAAGTTATGGAGAGGTATGATCGCCTACGCCCTGAGCGGACACGGCGCATAAAGAAGAATGTAATGGCTTTAAGAACAACGCTTGTCGTGAACGTACCGACGTCTTATAAAAATATTTGGAGAAATTACAAAGCACGAAGGATTCATCCCCGAGAGGGAAACAAAAGAACCGAATGTCCCTATGGTACAGGGGGTTTTAACTGGAGCGTTTAACTTCAATCGGTCTATAAAAAAAATATAATAATTTTTCACATATTTCCACAGTAAATATTTTCTTTATCAATTATATTTCTCTTTGAAACACGCCTATAATGCAAATTATATCTCTAACTGTCGCTAAATACACAGTCAAAGACTCAACATATCTTTATTCAGTAGCGAAGGTAGAGTGTGTAGCGCCTGGGACAGCTCTTGAGTTTGACGTCCCCTCTCAACCACAAAAAAAAAAAAACATATTGCACAGTGACTCCCTATACATATATATATATATATATATATATATATATATATATATATATATATATATATATATATATTTTTGAAATTTAAACACTTAATTCACTAACGTTAACTGTAAGATTTAACAGAAAATTTAAATATATATAAAGATAGATGCATGTGGAAATACGTATATGGAAATATTTGTGTATGTATGTGCGTGTATACTAATGTGTATCGATACATGGGTATGTGGTTATATATGTAATTGTACATATATACGAATATATGTGTACGTGTATTTACATAAATATGTATGTGGTGTATGTAAAAAGAGTAAATTCTTTTATTATTACCTTCAAAACTTACTTCATCTTGATTTGAAACGTAAACTTTAATTAAGAAATATTACTCATCTAATAATAACTTCAGATTAAATTGGTGAATTAGACTCATACTAAAAAGACTTTACCTTAACCGTAATTCACCATATTAAAATGTTACTATTAGTAACTTTTTATTTTTATATTTGTTTATTAATATAATATTCGGTTTACATTAAATCCCTAATTTATTTGTGAAGAAGTTAAATATTTACATTACTATCAATCATTAAATCTAGTTCATTTGTGGGGCACGTGGAACTAGAACAGTCTACCCCAGTGATCGAAATAAAGGGTTCAGTTCTAAATTCTAACCACCTGAAGAAGGCCGGAGCGTACAACGGCCGAAACGTTGTGATAAATATGGCAACGAAGATGAGGACAATAGTCCGAATAATGTAAATACTGTACATAATACCTCATCTCAGAAATATAGACAGACTCTAGGGTATTTTAACATTTAAATTACGATCAAACGTTAAAATCTGTGTTTTTCTAAATTGCCCCAACATCAAGCTATACCACCCCTCTCCTTCCTTCAAAACGCAACGTCCATCTCTTATTTCTTATCTCTTTACTTACCCCTTTTTTTTCTTTTTTTTTTCTTTTTTTCCATACCATTTCTGGTGAGTTGACCGATTAAATAGGTCAATGTCTGATCCTTACCCCGCCTCCTTCTCAGTATTAAGTATTGTAAAAAAAAAAATTAAATTTAAAAACTCTCCCTTCCCTCTCTAATTTCGACCATGTCTCTCACACTATCCCTCACTACCCTCTATGTCATCTTATATAAGCTTAATATTGCCCTTCAAAAGTGTAAATTTTAAATTCATTTTTCACCCTTGAAAGTATAGTCTGAATATCCAGAGAAAAATAAAATCTCTGGTGAAATAAATTACAACAATGGATATATATATATATATATATGTAAATGAATTATATATATATATAATTCATTTACATTATATATATATGTAAATGAATTATATATATATATATATATATATATATATATATATATATATATAATTCATTTAAATAAATATACACATATATATATAACAATATGTGTGTGTGTTTGTGTGTGCGAGGAAATAGTAACGGTTCTGCGTTAGTATCTGAATAAATGAATAAATATTAAAAAATTTTCAAATAATTCTTTTCACTATTCTTCGATTATGCTATTTTAAATACTTTGTTTTAATATTAATAGTAAATTCCTATTATGTTTACCCATCTGAAAGCGCTCGACGTAAACATCGATTATTATTTTCTGTCATTTGAGCACAGACAAGTATAATTGGATTCGAAATCCCTTCATAAATTCCCCTTCTAATAGTGGACATCAGTTATGCGAAGCAGAAGAATTGGCCACCATTTCTAATGATCAAGGGCTCAAAATAAAACATTCGACGGTACCCATTGGTACATTTGGGATTTCAATACAAAAGGAATATCCCACATTAGCTAAAAAGGTTTCATCAGTATTATTGCAATTTTCTAATTCTTATTTATGTGAATTGGGCTTCTCAACCCTAAATAACATCAAAAATAAGAAGCAAGAAAGACTACGCTCAACTGAATAAGAAATGAAAGTCTGCTTATCGCACATTCAATCAAATATTGAAAAAGTCGCAAAAAACACACTTTTTCACACGCTAAATAAGCTGCAGAAACATTTAAATAAAGTTATTTCATATTTGTGCCTGTATTTTTATTAAATGTATGGTTTTATTTTATAACATGTAAATGTACACACTTTAAAAATTTGGCTATGTGTGCCGTGAATTTTCATTTGTCCCTAGATTTGCCGTTGCTTAAAAAGGTTGAGAAACACTGCTCTAGACCATTCCTGGTGAAATAAATCACTGCACAGTGGTAAGAGAGACTTTGAACAGAATTGTGTTGAGTATTAAAATAACTCAAGAGGACCTTGATGCTAATTAACCTGATAACGTTGGCACAGAATTTGATATAACGGGGTGATGAATGTGGTCGAGTCTGTCTAAGTGGGACAGACTTCAAATCATCAGAAACACAACACATTGAAAGTTCACCAAGATATTAATGTAATAACTACTACAAGAGTCATTCAACTTTGTCTTATCTACGCAAAAGTATGCAAAACCATAACAAAATTAAAATCCGCGCTCTCCATATTTGAGAATAAAACAAGCTATGGCATTACTTGAGATCGAGTTGCAGCCATAATTATGTATGCACCGTAAATTGCAGCGTACAAGTCGAGTTTTCAAGCCTAAAAAGTAGGTGTCGACTTATATGGCGGGCATAAAATGCAAAGCTTTACCACCGAATTGTAAACAAGTAGAATATCACACCTAACAATTTCTGTGCAACACTTACACGCAAAAGTACTATCAAAAATCTACCTGGTATGATGCGTAATCAACGGTATTAATATTTTATAGAAGTTGAGATTGACTTTCATATGTTTATCAGTAGACCTGAAGAATTTTATATGTTCACTAAGTTAGACTGATACAATATACGGTACCTAACGGTGTGTGTTGTAGGTTGTTTACTATACAAAGCATATAGAAAGATATTACGTGATTAGTCTCTCAAACAGGTAAATGGTGTGACCTTATGTACGTTTGGAAATAGTTATCAAATACTTTAGCTTAACTTCATTTCCCGGTAGACTAAAGTTTGGGGCCTCTGGTAGCATGCCGTATTTTTTTTTTAAAGGGGGATCGATCTATACGGTAGGTATATGAATAATTCAAAATTTTGAGCTAAAAATCGTGAGCTCGACTTGTGCGCCAGGTTGCCTTGTACGCCGCAATTTACGATATGTATGTTCTTTGCGTCTTATATTTGGCAGGCGTTTTTACTTAAATGCGTCTGCGTCATGACCATTCTATGCGGCAAGGAATATTTGTTTGGATACAGAATATGTGTGTGATTGAATGAGATGAAATCCCGGGTGTATTTTGTATGAAAACAAGAGCGGTGAGTTGTTCTTCCCTTCACATCTGCTCCCAACGTAATTGATACCACTCTATAAAGTCTGGTTATCATAATCTAATCAGAGAAGAAGTTTGCTTTCGCCGCCCTAAAGATGAAGTGGGTGCGGATGTCAGAAAAACTGACATAGAAGTCTAGCAGCGAATATTAGAAACCAAAACCAAAGATGCAATGCTTTGATTTATTTTATAAGGTGATCGCGAATCCCGTGACCCATTATGGCCGTAGGGCCACCACATGTACTGCAGCTGCAGGAGAAGTGGTGTTTCTTGAGCAAGATATCCCAACCCTTTTCAGGCCGGTTTGAATTCAGAGTTTTCCTTCTTCTATATCGGTTGTCACCTAAGGCTATAGAACCCAGTCTGTACTTTTATTTACCCATAGCTAGGGGGGGAAGGATCCATACCATTCACATAAGTATAATGGATTCGACTGGAATTCGAACTCGGCTCTCTGATTCCTCAATCCGAGCCGCTATCCATTACGCCACCGTAGCACTATACAGTGCGAAGTGTTAAAAAAAAACAGGAAAAGCTCATTAGAAACAAAGAAAAAATGCTTACCTTTTTAAATCAATTCACCCCATGCAAGGCAATAATGCCGCTAATACGGAAAGGGTTACTGTTAGTGAAAGAAAAAAAAAAAAAAACTTTATAAGGAAATCCAGTCCTAAAAAGGAAAGAATGGATAAGACTCTACTCCTGTTTAAAAGACTGGAGAGGACTGTGAACCGGACGATAGATAGGCGAAACTATCTACTCCTATGTAATTTCAGTCCTCCTATATAGAAATTGACAAACGCATCGCCAAAATCGATATCAGTGTTGGCCAAATTAAGCAGGTGTTTTGAGGATGATGCATTTCTATAAGGGATTCCATTGAGTTCTACTTGTTATTACAAAAAAGTTTTCATTCATGAAGTAGTTGTAAAATAGAGAAATTAGAAATAGAATGTTTGGAAGATTCTAGATCATTCTAGTATATTCGAGAAAAATCTAGATGATTCGAGAATCTAGGATTTTGGAAAAGGGTTGTCAATTGATGAAGGGGAATTTCTGCTGTTATCAACTCCGGCTTTTGATTCGAGGACTATTATATCCAGCCGAAAGAATCTCTATAAAAAGTTGCCGACCAACCAAAACCCAAAAGAGAATTTCATGGAACAAATTTGGTAAATAGAATTTTGACTAATTTTCATTGACCAAACTAAAAATTAATATTTATTTACACACCTTTGTGGATTTCCAAATATAGCACTTAGATTACTTCTTTAGCCCTAAAGTGATAAAAAATATTTGACTCCTTTCCTTCTCCCTCGTAACACTTCGCCAGTAACTCTGTGTTTTTTTGTTTTGTAGGCCACAATTGTTTGTCCTGTATATTTTTTATGTTCTGTTTTAGTAAATTAAATATTTGTTTCTGATTTTGCTCTGTGTTGTGGTAAATCATTTTTTTCCTTTGTTACAATTATCAACACGTAACACAGGAGAGTATCAGACAACAGTCATCTGACCTTAAAAGTATTCCAAATATATGTCCTTAGTATTCTGTTTTACGGCAGCGACACCTGGACAACATACGTCAGGCAGGAAAACCACCAGGAAAGCTTCCATCTGTGCTGCCTACGGCGTATCTTCGGCATCACATGGAGAGACAAAGTTACCAACACTGCTGTGCTGGAGCAAGCAGACTCCTGGAGCAGGCATCTTCTTTGTCAATGTAGTCTTCGATAGTTGGGCCACGTATATCGAATGAATGACATCCGTATATCAAAAGACATCCTGTACGGTGAGCTGGCCACAGGACACCGTCAGGCAGGCTGCTCTGAACTACGTCTTAGTGACGTTTGTCAGAGAGGTCTGAAACTTGCAGGCATCGACTCTGGTCGCTGGGAACAACTAGCAGACGATCGCAGTCGTTGGCGCCATGCTGTTCAAAGAGAAATAACGAAGACCGGGAAAAGGCGAAACCAACTGTTGGAGATCAGAAGACAATGCAGGAAGCAGAGAGAGCAATCTCAGACTTTCATTCCACATTCCAGCATTGTCTGCCACACCTGCAGAAGAGAGTGCCATGCAAAGATTGACCTGTTAAGCCACTCCAGACGTTGCTCGCAAAAGGTATTTTTTTTACCGGTGTGTTACCATTATCTCACAAGATAAAAGGATGCCGATCACATGACAGTGTATGCTGGACAATCCCCTCACAGATAAAGAAATGACTTGAGGCAAGAGAAATGTGGCTCTACAGAAGGATATTAAGAATACCGTGAACGGAACATGTGAGCAACGAGGAAGTTTTAAGAAAATGGAAATTTCTTGGACACATTAGGAAAGAGGGCTTTGAGAATTTGATACACACAAGATACACTAAAGGCAAGAAGAACAGAGGAAATCAGCGAATAATCTACTCAATGAGCTTGTTGTATAAATGGATGATAGAACAGGGAGTGACTGTGAAAAGACAAACGTTACTACGTGCCACAAAGGAGGGGAAACTATGAAGAGCCATGATCACCCATATGATACACCATAATATTAATTTGTCTACACCAGATCTTAATCGACGATACATTAAGAAATGACGGAGAAGTTATCGGCGCGGATAGCATAATGGGTGAGCCGAGTTCAAATTCAACCTTAGTCTGTTGCACTTACGTTCACACCAAAGCCCTTCAGAAACCATAAATCCTCAATTCTCTTCCTAGCTATTTATTAAATACCAATGTAGACAGGTCTCTCTAATGTTGAGTGGCAATCGATCAAAGTGAAGTAACATTTTGAATTCCTTGCTTGGAATATTGCTGTCATATATGCTCTTGTGGCTCTGCTATTCTTGATAAAATCCAAAGAAGAATTTTCAATGTTATTGGTCCTGACCTGGAAACTCGGCTTCAGTACATAAATTTAAATATTTGGTAACTTGTTTTAACAAACGACAGAATATGTGACAGAGAAATTTGAAAGCGCCTTGGATTGATTGATTTTGTTTTTTACTGCCTATCAACCTTTCCCAGGTTATTTAAAGCCAGGAAATATTTTTAGATTATAAAATCTTTTGGAGATAATAATCATTTACTGATACAAGTCCTATTAATTAACCCATAGCTGGAGGAGAAAAGAGGTGGATTAATACCTTTCCCATAGTTATTTGCGCGAAAGTGAATATAACGACCCCAACTGGAATTGGAACTCGGCTCTCCAGTTTTCAATTCCGATCCGTTGTCCATTACACCAGTTACATATCCAAGCTTAGAACACCTGCTATTCCCAAGCTGCCACCTATTTAAGCACTGACCAATCTCGATGTTAACTTTTTTGATTTACAAGAACCTGTTTCAACGTGATATGACCGTAAGTTGAAAGCACCTTGGAACAGCGAAAAATGCCTTCCATAAGCTGAAAAAAAAATGAAATCTCCCTTTTATATTTTTGTATATCGTGCTACTTTTACCTTTCAATCACCCTGTATAAAAATATACAGGGTGATTGATAAGTAACTCCTTATTTTACGTATGATGGACTCTCCCGTCTTGTAAAAATTATAGTTAGACGGGAGAGTCCATCATACATAAAATGGTAGACTCTCCCGTCGTATTCGATGTATATGGGTGAAGCAGCTCAGTTCTTACGAACCGACATCCTAGACACGAGCACATATTTGATTACAGTGGTAAAGGCTTTGTGCAGAATCAACCACACTTTTTGAAAGGTGGAATACAGAGACCTGGTGCACTACATGCCACAAGGTCCCTAAACGGACCTTCGCAGGTTTTGAATTCAGAGTTGTCCTTTTCCTAGACCATTTGCCATCCAAGGCTACAGAACCCAGTCTGTCCTGCTATCTATCCATAGCTGGAGGGAGAAGAAGAGGATCAATACCTTTCCCAAGGGTATTAGAACGTAAATAAATGTAATGGATTTCGACTGGAATTCGAACTCGGCTCTCCGATTGCTCCACCATACCTCCTATATACATAAAATAACGTATAAGTTATTTTCCAATCACCCTGTATATTCTTATTCGGGCTCTTTATCTTCTCTTACTGTTTTTCTTTTTTCTTTTTTGTCTCGTGTTAGATTTCTGCTTGTATTTCCTTATTTCGCTCTCACTTCATTTTTTCATTTCGCTTTCAAATATTTATCCTCGAACGGTATCCTATCTGCGAAAATAATACATGTTAACTTTTTGAAAAATATCTTATCTAAATTTGAACTTTTACTTCAAATCGAGTAAGTGGGGTAGACAAGGGGCTATCAGGAACTGGACGTCCGTTTTTAGAATCGAGGTTACTTGGATTTAGGCCTGAGTCTTTGCATCTAAATAAAAGCGTAATTCTCTAACTAGAACGGATACACAGCTTGAATATGAAAGACGTGTTATCTAGTATTGAGCATCTGGTCATTAACTAGATAGGCTATCAAAAAGTAAATTTCGAAGAGAGGTGAAGCTGCTACTGGAAAATTGGCTCGTTTTTCTAATCAAATCAGTAAAAGGGAAAAATATTCTCTCTGGAAATAGGCTTCAACTATGTAAGAATATATTACTTCATAAATTGATCTTCGATTTTAGAAAAACAAAAATGGATATTTCTAGCAAAAAAATATTACGCTACACAAAATCACATTTGTTTTTATCGTTAGCGGAGCATTAGAAGCGTTTAGCTTAAGTGAGTTCATTTAAAAATGTCGATTCTATGATTTTAGATACCTAACTTCCGCACTACGGCAAGTTCTTTTTTCTATGTAGAGGAACCGATACGCCGTCATTGGTGGCCGGAAAAATAATGATAGTGTCGGAGTTAGAGTTAGCTCCACCTTAATTTTCTAATTGTTTCATTTCCTAATTGCCCAAATTGTTCCTAGGGGTCGCTATCACTAAAGTATAAATAGTAGCTAAAAAATAGCAAGTAAATGTTTTAAACAACAAAACGCGTTTACAGAAGACAAAAACATTAACGTATCTGTGTGTACGAATTTAAAGAGTACGTGTTTCGAAGTATGTTCGTACGTACGTGTGTGTGTGTGTGTGTGTGTGTGTGTGTGTGTGTGTGTGTGTGTGTGTGCATAATGTCCATGGTGTCTTTCCAAGGAAAACGTATATCGCCCCCTCCAAGAAAGGGAGAATGCAATCTTCTGCAAGAGCCTTACATGGTCGCAGTGTCCGCTGCTAAGTGAAAAGAAAGAGAGAGAGAAGGAAGGATTCTCGAGTATTTATACTTCAGAGATAGCGACCCCTAGAAACAATTTGGACAATTAGGAAATTAAATCTAAATATTGACCAGGTTCGATGTTTCCACATGATGTGGCTGTTAGCCAAGTACCTTTGCTGACCCAATAACAGTAAATATTTACTTTTTAAATCGAGTCGATTCCAAACGAAAGATATTTTCTTTAGAACCTACATTTGTTTAGACATTGTTTGAGATTCGAGAAAGGTTTTTTTTATTAAACTTTGTTTTTTCTAACACAAGGCCATCATAATAGAGCGCTTCAGTTAAGAAAATATACAAATCTCGTTTTCAGTATACTTTATTCTTTATTCATGGATTCATCTACACGGCCTGGGTGTAATTAAGTGAAACTTGGGTCATCTTTGTTGTTACTTCTGTCTTTCTCACGACAGACTAACGGAGGTCTTCTCTGCGGCCAGCAAGAACTCTAATTGACTTCGGCCCTACATCTCTCTTAATCGAACCATATCTCTCTCCTTCTCTCTCTCTCTCTCTCTCTCTCTCTCTCTCACACACACACACACACACACACACACACACACACTCTCCCATCACTGCCCGTGGCTCTACATCTTCACCGGCAAGCCATTCTCGAATATAATCGCAGATCTTACTATATAATTCCACGACCGGAAATCTCTTCACTTTCGGACGAGTGGCACTTGATCCCCAAAATTTTCATTTATTTGCTTATTTTATATTTTTGGAAAACACAAATAGTTCAGGCACACATAAAATCATTCGCAGCCTATTTGACTCTGTGTGTGTGTGTGTGTGTGTGTGTGTGTGTGTGTGTGTGTGTGTGTGTGTGTGTGTGTGTGTTTTCAGATTCACTCTAACGGAGACCTTTATGTTACAATGTTACTAGCGGTATCTGGTTATCTAGCAGACTGAAGCTGAAATCATTATTTATGATCTTCAAAAGTACACCCTCTAAAGAGAGTTCATTTGATTCGTGTCATGGCGACATTACGTTGGAAAAGTAATCAAAATATAAAGCCCATCCTATCCGATCGGCTGGTGGGGTTGTTACGTTGTCTACTGTTAATAAACTTTCCCCTTTGTCTCATCAGCTTCAGTTTCGTATCGGATACCATCAGGCCTCCTAGAAACTTATACATTCTTGCAGAAAAATTACGTTAACTACAACTTTAGATTTTGCCAAATGTATTAGGAGTTTGTTCCGAAAATTAATTGTGATTCTGACTAATCATCAGCGCCGCTATAAATTATTAATCTTCCCTTATTAGGATTATGAAATAATGAACGGGTAAAACCGTAAAGAGCCATGAAGAGACACGGCAAAT
Source organism: Acanthosepion pharaonis (assembly GCA_903632075.3). Classification (NCBI taxonomy): domain Eukaryota; kingdom Metazoa; phylum Mollusca; class Cephalopoda; order Sepiida; family Sepiidae; genus Acanthosepion; species Acanthosepion pharaonis. The sequence continues at coordinate 3,939,950 of CAHIKZ030000890.1, read as the reverse complement.
AAAAGATATACTATCGAACAGGGTTTAGAGTGAATGAAAATATATTGGGGGGGGGGGGGTTTATAAAAATCTAATGAAAAATTTAACACTCAAAGGAATGGAAGTTGTGGAGATCCATGATCGTTCACGTCCTGAAAGGATACGGCACATAGAAGAAGAAGAGTTTTGATTAGCTTTTAGAGAGCTTCTGTTCGAACGTGCCTTTGGGTGTTTGTGTCATATTTTGTGTTACGTCATCTTTATATATAACATTCTGTGACTTTTGTTAGTCCGCCCGTCTAAAATAGCCATACATTGAACGATCGACACCAAAATTTGGGGAGAAATAAAAACAGGTAAAAATGTATAATTGGTTTTACTAGGGTGCGTAGCTTAGTACAATATATTTTCATTAATATTTTTTGTGAAAAATTAAAAGTTTTATTATTTAACATGCAAAATATTCCCAATATTTTAAAAACATTTTAATGGTTAAACTATCAAATCTTTATTTAATAAAAATGCAATATTGTTTTTGCCTATCTTTAAGTTTTTATTGCACAACAATCCAGTTTCCAATTCGACTTACGTTTGCGAGAATTATAAATAAATCAGTAGGTCAAACGCTTTTTGCTCTAGAAATAAATATTTACGCATGGCCAGTTGTATGTTGCCAGCTCAAGAGTAAGAAATCCTAAGAATTTATTCTTCACTGTTAAAAAAGAAAAAATGTTCTTAAAAAAATATTATTTCCATTGAAGTCCTATAAAATTAAATTAAATTAAATAAGTTATCAAACTTCGAAGTAGGGAAAAATCCTACTTCGAAATTTAATAATTTGAAAGTATTCAAAGTATTTTTCCAAGCAAATCAACTTAATCGATTGGTTTGCGAAATTGAACGAAACGTAGAATTTTTAAATCTCGACAAAAATTTTATCGATAACTTTAACAATACGACATACTGTAAGGATTTCAACACGCTGACGTGTGTTGCCAAAAAAAAAAATCTAATGTGTTATAAAACACCCAGAGGACATGTTGAAGGCAAGCGGAGCAGAGGAAAGCAGAGAATCACCTACTTGGCGATTTTATGAAAATGGTTGTCAGCACAGGGAGTAGGAGAGATAAGAAAATGATAAACACAAGGAACATGACACACAGGAAAAGAATAATATATTATTTAGCGTTTAGAGAGTATCTTTTGCTATTCTAAAGGGCCTTCGGATGTATCTGTCATATTCTACGTCGTTTGTTACAAAACTTCCCAGACAGTTACATCTCATACGATCACCAAAGTTAAGCAACGTCGAGCCTGGTCACTACCTAGATGAGTAGACGCTTGGGGGACACCAGGTGTTGTAAGCATGGATGTGTTGGTGGTGTAATGGATAACGTTTCACATTGGAAATCGGATTGCCAAATTCCAATTTCAGTCGGGATCGTTTTAGCCATCCACGAGCAAATAATCTCGAGAAAGGTATGAATCCACCTTTCTCCTCCCAGATATGGGTTAATTAGTAAAAATTGTAACAGTTAATCATTATTACTTCGCCAAAGATTCTTACAATAATTATTGGCTTTAAATGGTTGATAAGCCATAAAAAAGAAATTAATCAATATAATGGCTTGATATTGACATCTACAGTCCGTAGCTCACATCTTGGATTGTTCCTCTTACTAACGAGCACATATTCTGACAATTGATGATTAGTCCTTTCTTCTTGCTTTCCTTTAGAGCTTTGTCTAGGAGTTCCTGGGATTTTCTTTCTGTGTCTGTCATCAATACAGAACTAAATGTAGCAGATAGTGTTGTATTCATATGCAAATCTCCACCATATAGATAGCAGTTGATAGAGCTGGAGGCCAAATTAATCTTGACCTTGGTTGGGATTGGTATGCCCAAGCTCCAGGGGACATTCACCCGCAAGATCCTCTCATCCGGGAGGGACTAGGTCTATTGCTCGGCGCTTGAGATGTTCCCAAAAGAGGAAGCGTCGAAAGGGCTTGGGAATTTTTGCACGGTGCGGCCCACTTTAAACCTCGACCTTGTATATCACATCCGGTTGGTACATGGGCGAACTGGTAGATACCAATAATCCTGACCTTGAAGACTAAACTACTAGACAAATAGTAGTGAATACTTCCAACTAATTATAGTTTACGACATACAGTCTTACAGATATTCAAGTTCTGAAGATAGCAGACATGTGGTCCCCAGTGTGTGCCACGGTTTGCTTCTAGGGGTTTGGTAGTCTAAATTTTTAACACGATCATACGACTGTAGGTACGTCATCACAAGAGCTTAAGACCTATTTACTTCTGATAATGGAAATTTCAGGCATTGCTGTTTTCTAGTTCAGTGCTAATGACAAAATGACAGTATGTTAATTTTAGCTTGCTTAAGAGAATGGAGTGTAATACGTTATGTTTGTATCAAGTTCTCCAAGTATGGAAGATGAGAAGGAAAAAAAAAGAAGGGATGGGCTTAAGAGTTAGTATAATGGGTGACATTTGTTCTTTTCTCTTCGCAACGTGAAAAAGGGGAAAAGATTACTACTCTAACCCTACCTCTGACACATTTACAATGGATGTATAATGTAAAAAAAATCCTCTTCATCTGATATTCAATTCACAATCTAAATATCGGCTAAACTAGGCCCTTGTGTTGAAAATTGAGCACAGATTTTTTAGCCCGTTTTTCCTTATCAATTATTTTTCTAATGATAGTTGAGAAAAGTTTCCTCCGGATTGCTTTCTGAAAATTGCCATGATTGTTCTTGGGAAAAATCTTGGAGTAGTTTACCTGTGCAATTTCCTTGGTTTTCAATTCACCGTAGTCTTTCTAGACTAACAACGATTCAAAGCCCGTTCACTCGCTTCTCTTATATATATATATAAAAAAAAATGAATACCATATCCATTCAGGACGTAGGAGAATTTCACAAATTTCTTTTCTTAATATCTATGAAATGTTTTATTGTTCTTGGGGGAAAAAATCGTGGAGTGGTTTCCCGTCGCCTTCTCAATTCCCCATAGTCCTTCTAGACTCAGTAACTTCGACGTGGTGTAATGGTTAGGAACCTTGTCTCGCTAGATCAATTACCATTGAGTAATGAGTTCGGTTCTCACTGGGCGCTCCACACTTTCGACCTCGTGCCACAACTAAGCTACGCTTATAAAATCATTTTGTCAATTCGACGTGATGTAATGGTAAATCAATTTAATCCTTACTAGGTATCACATACTCTCGGCCTTGTACTTAGCAACTGGGCACCTCGATGTAGTGTAATGGTTAACAAGCCTGTCTCGCTAGAACAATTAGGAACTGAGTAATGAGCTCGATCCTCACTAGGTGTCGCATACTTTCGGCTTTGGGCCACATCCATGCTACGCTTAGAAAATTACCATAGTCTTTCTAGACTAGCAGTCACTCAGAACCCATTCACTGCCTTCTCTTATAACATACTAGCAGTAGAGCCCGGCGTTGCCCGGGGATGTAACAGTAAGAGATAGATCAAGTACCGACCATCATAAAGACTGAAAAATGAAATTGACAAAGATTATTGTTTAAGGTTGACAGACACGCATGTCTTAATTTTTTTTTTTTTTTTTTTTTTTACGAATTGGTCAAACCCAAACTCAAACAAAAACATTGTTTTCAATCGTTATGAGTCTACCGATTGAATAGAATTTTATTATAAACAATTGTCTTGTAAATGGAATTTTTAAAGCATGCTGAATGTAAAAATAAAGAAAAAAGTGTGCAAGACAATAAGAAACACTACCTGCCAAAAAAAAGTGAAGTTTTGTTGAAATCTGTTGAAAAATGTAGGAAATCGATCCCATATATAAACGAACACACACACACAAACAACCTGGGTTTTATAAGTATAACTCAATATGAGTTGTCCCCCTTTCATTCTCGTGATGCCTCTTAATTGTGTTTTCAAATTGATTTCATGCAAAAACAATTGTGTTTTTCCAATCAGAACCACCGCAAGGTAATTTTACGTAGTCCTGTGAAGTTTCGTTGAAATCGGTTGAAAAATGTAGGAAATCCGATCCAATATATAAACGAACAGACGCACACACAACCTGGGTTTTATAATAAGTATGATTTTTGTTCTCATGAACTTTCCCCTATGGTACCTAGACTTTATGAATTTAAGTGCACTACTAGATTAGCAACAAGGTCTCATCAATTTACAGTTGCGCTGACTTGATGTAACCATAAGTTCTATGCTAATAATTTCTTTTCTTGAATTTCTCACTTGTGAAACTCTCTTTTGCCTTCTTGCTTTCCAGTGAACCTTAATCTTAAAAAAATTAAATGCAATGTCGATCCTTATCTACTTTCTTCTTGATTCCTCTTCTTTTATTCTTCTCACTCCTTAATGTTTTCTTTTTCTTTTTCTTATTTTTTTGCACTCAGTTACTCCTTATGTCTTAGTTGCTTTACTACCTTCCTTGGAGTGAAATGATTTTAAAAAAAAAAGTCCCTTCGGGACGTAGGCGATCATAGAACTCCACAAATTTATTTTCTTAATATCTGTGATTTTTTTTTTATTGTTCTTAGGAAAGATCGTGGAATGGTTTCCCATTGTATTCCCAATGGATTTCACTTCGCCGTTGGAGATAATTCTGGACAATATCTTCATAAAGAAATAAAATGTCTTGAAGCAACAGAAATATTGTTCTACAGAAGGATACTGAGAATACTATAGACAGCACATGTGAGCGAGGTTGACGTTTTAAGAAATTGGAAACAGAAAGGACACTTATACTTAGAAAGAGGCATTTGACATTTCTGGAAAACATAATGAGAAAATAGGGTCTGGGTGATTAAATACTCACAGGATATAATGTAGGCAAAAGAAGTCAAGGGAAACAGCATAATAACCTACTTAACGAGTTTTGAGGGATGAATGGCTAAAAAGGCACAGGGGAGTGGAGAAGAGTCAACGGTTACATAGAACAACAAAGCATTGGAAATAGCGGAAAACTGTGATCTGCGAGGTTCTGAAAGAACATGACACATCAAAGAAGCAAGATTTTTCTTCATTTTTCTAAATTGCTTTTCAAAATATATTTTCGTTTCTAAAAAGAAAAATCTATAGAATTTACCGGCCCCTACACAGAAGTCAATAATTCACGCGCAGTTTTGAAAATGTTTTCGTCTTTATGTGCCGTGACGTAGGTGATCATGGATTTCCACGATGTCCTGTGTTTTGCAGATCTTAATAAATGTTGTCTTTTTGTTATCCTTCTTAAACCTTGTGCCGCCATCCATTTACTCAAGCTCACTAAGTAGGCTGAGAGTTGTTTTCTGTGTCCCTCTTGCCTTCATTCTCTCCTGTGAGTATCAGATTTTCCAAGCCCTCTTTCCTCAGTACGTGCCCTAGACATTTCAACTGTATTTTCCTTATGTTAAGTATGTTTCCGTTTTATTCCATTTTCTCTAAAACTCCGTCGTTGATCACATATTCTGTAGAACCAAATTTCTGTTGCTTCAAGTCTCTTCTTCATCTGTGAGGAGATTGGCCAGCATTCACTGCTATATAGGAGGACCGACATTGTCTTTTTTGCCTTCAATCTGTCCAATGAGTATCAAAGTCTATAAAATAGCTTTAGCGATAAAATCAGTCTATGCACTTATTTGCTTAATCTGCAATGCCAATAAAAGAAGCGTCTTCTTCATCTGTGAGAAAACTGTCCACTGCCTACATAAAAATTCAGTACTCTTTTCTTTATTTTTAAAGAAAATGTTCTGTTTCTTAATACGTTGCTTAGCTTTTGGAAGGCTTCTTTCGCTATGCAAATGCACCTTCGGATTTCAGTGTCTCACTTTCCGTCTTCTGTTAAAATTTTTCCCCAGATATTTAAATTATTGAACTTGCTTGAATTTAGTATCTCCGATTTGTAATTTGCATTAAAACGTTGTTGATCATATGTTTGGTCTATGGTATGCTCAGCATCCTTCTGTAGAACCACATTTCTGTTGCTTCAAGACTATTCTTCATCTGTGAGGAGATTGTCCATCGTTTACTGCCATATAAGAGGACTGCCTTCAGTCTGTTCAGTGAGTATTAAAGTCTATCAAATAGCTTTAGCGATGAAGTCAGTCTTTGTATGTACTTGTTTAATCAGCAATACTCACTTAAACACAGGGAATAAAGAAGCGTCAAGTTGCTCTTTTTTGTTATTTTGTTTTTCTATTCGTTACACGTTTTGCTTTTTTTCGATCTTGATTTTTGATATTGTAATTTTTCTGAAGTCTGCCTAATAGGGTTTGCAGTGTTTTCTTTGTTCGTCTAGCTGTTTTGTTGCTCTGTTTTTGTTTTTTATTTGTTTTTTGGTTTTTTTCAAAATGGCGGATCATGTTTTATTTACTTTCATAAACGATTTTTGGTAAATTAAAGAGCAGCTGTGAAATAAATAATTGTAAACCAATTTATTTTAATTTCACATGGGAATTTTTTTTTTTAAATACCGCTCCCCACCTCTCTCACTTTCTCTCTCTCCTTTATCTTTCTCTCCCTCTGTCTGTCTATCTATTTCTTGCACCTCTGGTCGGGAGATTGGAGGTTTTGAGGAGTGTGGAATAACCTCTTAATTGCTGTTATTCCCAAGTCCAACCTGAGCCGGGGTGGTAGCACCTGTTAGGGCCCAAACTTTGGTCAAATGGTGACCCCCAAATAAAAATCAACAGTACAATTTTATAATAAATTATCAACAATATATTTTTATAATAAAATAACAATCAAATCATTTTATAGCAAAATGACAATCAATACAACACTAAAAAAGCATAAAAATACATTTTTATAGTAAAGTTACCAACAGTACATTTTTTTAAAACTATATATCGTGAAAACATATATTTCCCTTAAAGTATAAAATTATGCACAAGATATCTGTAACTGAAGACAAAATATTCAGATTTCGGCATTAAATAACCCATAGAGGTGTTGATATACCACTAAACAAAACCAACCAACCAAATAATCAGCTCTCTCTCTCTCTCTCTCTCTCTCTCTCTCTCTCTCTCTCTGACTCTCTCCCTCACACACACACACACACTTACATTAATTCTCTCGGTGCGCTAACCATAAAGCAATGGTTAAACTTATCTCGGAGTCTACTCGAATGTGTAGAGTTCGAATCTCACTGGGTGCCCTGTTATTGTGTCACTTTGCATAAAACATTTAGGGTGTTTAACTTAGTGGGAAGCGTTTTTACAGAGAATGGCATATACAACACCGAAATCCGAAGGCAAAGGTACCTTCCAAAATCTAAGCGAAGTATTAAAAAACAAGAAAATTTCATTAGAAACAAAGAAAAGAGTGTTCAACTGCTATGTAATATCAGTGCCCTATGGCAATGAATGCTAGACAATTTCCTCAAAGACGAAAACGATACAAGTCAACAGAAATATGGTTTTACAAAAGGATACTGAGAATATCATGGACTGAATAACGAGGAAAATTTTAAAATGGCAGCTAAATTCTTAGAATCAGAAAGAGACAATTGAATTTACTGCTCATAGTATCAGGAAAGTGGGCTTGGAAAATTTGACACTCACTAGGTATATCGATGGCAAGAGGAACAGAGTGTAACGGCAAGCAACTCAGCTAACAAGCTTGCATAAAATGGATGGCTGAGCAGGGAATTGGAGAAATAGTAAAAAAAGGCACACATTGCTAGAAGCTACAAAGGGTAGGAAGACGTGGAGAGCAATGATCGCCGACGGCCTCAAGGGACACTGCACATAGAAGAATGATGGCTTAGTGAGAAGAGAAGCAAAGCTCATTTTATAGACCAATTCTTTCGCAAGTCCAAGCCTGGTTTAATAATCAATTGCTGGGCTTTTTGTCAGGTTAAAGTGACCTGAGGGAATAACGCATGCGTACAAGAGAGAGAGAGAGACAGACAGACAGAGAGACAGAGAGAGAGAGATGGTGAGAGGGAGAGAAATACGCACATCTTCCATTTCACAAATGCACATATGGAAAGCTTAAGGTTCGAAAATGAAAAGAAAAACGCCACTTTTAGGAAACAATTCATCTACGGCGTTATTGGGGGGGGGGGCTTTATCTGAGAACAAAAACAGAAGATTAAATTTGCCTTCTCGGCAATGAAAAAAATTAGGATATAATTCAGTCAGTTATGTGCCATGCGTGATACACGCTTAAGCAATCATGTATCTTTCGATACATGACTGACGAGGCAGATTTTTTTCCCGCGGTACGTTGCCATTTCTTTCTGCGGTAGACCAATTGGGTTGCCATCCATGGCTATAGAACCTGGTCTATCTTCCTATTTACCCATAGCTGCGGGGGAAAAAGAGGATTCATATCTTTCCCAGGGGTATTAGCACATTGAAAGACCGATTCTCGTACGATCACCGAAGTTAAGCAACATCGAGTCTGGACAATACCTAGATGAGCGACCGCTTGGAATGTAATGGATTCGATTAGAATTCGAACTCGGCTCTCCGATTCCTGAATCCATTACTCCACCGTGCCTCCGTTAGGAAACAATTCAGAGTTTTTTCTTTCATATCTTCCATGTCCGTACAGGCTTACGGCTATATCTCGTGGAAAGACGATCACCAAAGTTAAGCAACGTCGAATCTGGTCAGTAAACTTGGGTGTGCTGGCGTTATAAAGAGCCGTTACGGCCCTATAACGTTGAAAGACCGGTTCCCTATGATATGTGACTTCGTGCAAGAACAACTATCGACGGTCAATTCCGTTTACCCAATTTTATTCACAAGGCTTGCGTTAACCCCTGGTATGATTGTTAGGCACTTTCCAACGGTGCCGAATGCTAGGATCGTCTCACTAGGCGTAGAGAGCTTCAAATTTCGAATTTAATTGCTAAAAAACAAACGTTCTAAGAATAAAAAAAGAATTCTCCTGTCGTTTCAGGTTCCAGTAGATCAGTTCTTAGAACCGAACAGCCAAACTACCAGCACATATAATTCGATTCTAAGGGTAAAGGCGTGTGCAAAACAAGGCACACTTTTCATAAGAATCGTAAAGAGAGAACTGGTGTACATAATGTGGCACAAGGACTTCAAACGACCCTCTTCATCTTTTTAAATTCAGAGTTTTCTTTCAACTCTATCATTTCTAACGTCTCTACCTAAAACACTGAACTTCTATTTATATACATTTTTTTTTTCCTTAGGAGTAGATAGGTTTGCCTATTGCCCGGTTCACACTCCTTACTATTTTTTAAGAATTAAAGGTTTGACACTTATTTCCTGTTTAGAATTGGTTTTCTGATTCCCCGCTAAAATCTTTTTCTTCTCTTTTCAATTATTGTGGCCCCTGTGTCTTAGTGACATTATCAAGTGATGCTTCTTACTATGTACTTATCGCCCGGTTCATACTCCTTCCTATTTTTTTTTTTTTTTTTAGAATTAGAGGTTTAACACATTTTTCCTATTTAGAATTGGGTTTCCGGTTCCCTTTAAAGGTTTTTTCTTATCTTTTACTTCATGTGTCTCCTGTGTCTTAGTGGCATTATCACCTTGCTTGGGGTGATGTTTCTTGCTCTGTAACTTTCTATTTCGAGTGACTCTTGTACAGGGTGAATATATATATATATATATATATATATATATATATATATATATATATATATATATGTAAACATAATAAAGCTTATAAATGTAAGCAGCTATACTCGTTCGGCAAAACCTTAGGTGTTTTAGCTTGTGAATGAACAAACTAATACCCAAGGGAAAAAAAGGGTTAAAAAAAAAAAAAGAGCTAAAAACATGTACTTCCGGCGAAAATAATCGTCTAGAATCTAAGTTCAGTGTCCAAAGAAAAAAATGTCCGACACGCGTAGATGAAACCTAGGCAGGTTAGTTTGGCTCTTTATGTTTATTTACTTATATATATATATATATAGTCATCCACAGACAGACTGTTTCACTGTATCAAAGCTCATCAGTGT
>CAHIKZ030000890.1:3860000-3922500 GCA_903632075.3 Acanthosepion pharaonis | reverse complement strand
AAAAAATTAAATTTAATTGTACTGAATATTGCTATAATAAATTAAATGTCATCCGATTTAATTATAAATATTATTATTACTACTACTACTAATAATAATAATAATAATAAATATCATTTATAATAATAAAAATACAAATCAATAACACATATCGAAATGCACAAAATGACTAGAATTTAACGTATTTCAACGCGAGCAGAATTTTTCTCGAGACAATAGTCAATAAAAAAAAGTTTAATCGACTATTCATTCGACTAACTTCAAAAGTTCCCAAGCACGTAGGAAATTCAGTCGTGCAGGGCTTTTCTTTATATTAAATATCTGGACGTCTGAATTCCAAATAACGATAAAATAATTTTTTTTTTAAATATGGGTGTTTACCCATGTATTCTGTTAAATAAATCCTTTGTATTTATAAACCTATGTACATGAATTCAAAAGAGTTAAAAAGGTGTAAAAATAGTCTTTAGTTGAGTTAAACTCTTTGAGTAAGTTGGTTCACAGAAATAGCTGACGTTTAGAAAATTGATCATCAGCGAAGATTCACTGACCGTCGGAGGTCTTGTTGCTGAAGATGATTCATTTGAAGTCGCGGACTCATTTCTTTCAGTACGCGCTGGTGGGATGGGGAAGGAAAAAGCTATGTAGGAAGGTCGGATGAAAAGTTCATAGGCTGACGAAAATACTCTGATGGAATATGGCCAAATGAGTTTTATTTTTAACATAGTTCCCCTTGCGGTTAACACACTCCTTCTAGTCTTGGATCCCATTGGTGAAAAAGCTTTCATCAACAGCAGGTATAATGTCATCATCACTGCGAAAACAACGCATGGTGTGCTAGAGCAATTTCCCGGCAAAGCAAGGTTTAGAAGAAATAGCAAAATCAAAATTTATTAAGAGTAACAAAGGACAGGAAATTGTGGAGAGCCATGATCGCCAACGTCTTGATGTGACACGGCATATAGTAGAAGAATTGCTTTCTCTTTCTTTGTGCTGTAGGAAATTCAATAGTCAAGATTTTGTGATAGTAAACATTCAAACGTCCGAATTCCAAACAATAATAAAATAAAAATAAAGAAAACATGGTTTCATGCCTGATAAATAAATCATTTGTATTTACAAACATGAATTCAAAAGAGTCGAAAAGGAGTAAAATAGTCTTTAGTTGGGTTAAAATCTTTGGATAGTTAGTTCAAAGAAATGAGCTGTGATTCACTGGCTTTTATATTGTTGTTGTTGGAGCTGATTCGTTTAAAGCCGCTTACAAATAATCGTCAGCGAAGATACACTGACCTTCTCTACTGTTCATTATTTACATTATTCGGACTATTGTCCTCATCTTTGTCGTCATATTTATTATGTTTCGGCCGTTGTGTAGGATGATTCGTTTGAAGTTGCCGACACACGTTTCTTTCAGCACGCACAGAGTGGAAATGGAAAAACTGTACAGCCACGTCTTCTCTTGCGTTTGAAATGCTTGAAGAGAGTTCTGAATGTCGAAACATTAAAAGAAATTCATCTCGAAAACAGGCTCGAGAAAAATGTAGTTTTAGTTTTCTCTGATTGGTCAAATATTTTTCATGATGTTAATTTCTAACCAATAGACGCTTTGAATTAAACGGTGTGTGCTGTATCGTGAAATCATTTTGACATATTTGTAATATTGTCTGTTATTGGATAGAAAATAAAGTGCTTTGATATTGTATGTATTTGGGTATGTAATTGTATTAGAAATGTATTTCCTATAGATATATTCTTCATCATGATCAGAGGGTCAGATAAGCGGAAAGATTGAAATCGGTCAGAAGATAAGTCAATTGATCTTTTATTAATATATTGACTATAAACATTATTATTAATATTGTTCATGAATTTCTACATTATGCTTCTATTTTGATATAGTATACGGGCAATGCCGTGTAGCCCTGCTAGTTCTAAAATAAGTCTCTCGAACCATCGAAACTTGTTCAATGTTTTATATTCCCTTCTAATAACAGTTCGTTGCTGGTTGTAGGATAATTGTCGCCTTGAGTAAAAGTTGATAACGACTAACAAATATTTAAATAAACTTTCAAAACGGAAGCAACGAAAGAGATATAGATGAAACTGTGTGCAATTTTGGGTTAATTGATACTATCTGTGTTTCTTTTCATATCTCTAAAATCCTAAATACTCAGTTTAATCTTCACAATAAACCAATTCTGCTCTGACACGATTAAATTATCCCCCCCACGCTTATGTAAGAGTAATTAACAAGTATATGTATGTCCTATTTTTCATAGTGTAACTTCTTCTTCTTCTTCTTCTTCTTCTTCTTGTAGTAATAGTAGTAGTCGTCGTCGTCGTGTATCTTCAGGGCGTTGGCGATCGTGGCTCTCCATAATTTCCTGCCCTTTGTAGCTCTTAATAACGTCTTGTCTTTTTTTTTTTTTTGTTCCACCATCCATTCATACTCAAGCTCGTCAGGTTGTGTAATGTGTGTGTGTAGTGTGTGTGTGTGTGTGTGTGTGTGTGTGTCAACGTCAATCTGTCCTGTCACTATCAATTTTTCTAAGCCCTCCTTTCTCATGATGTCTTCCAGAAACCTCAACTGCCTTCCTGGTGTTAAGTAGCCTTTTTGTTGCTATTGTCTCTAGAACTTCATCGTTGCTCAGATGTTTGGTCAATGGCATTCTCAGCGTCCTTCATTAGAGCCACATCTGTTTTGAAGTTTAATAATTCTCCTTCTTTATTCCTTCTGAACATTGCCGCCATCCATAGCTTAAATTAAATTCCTACAACTGCAAGAAGAAGAAGTTTCACTATGAAAAATAGGACTTACGTATATTTGTTAATTATTCTTTCTGCAAGAAAGGATATTTTTTTTTTTGAAAGAAGAAGAAGGAAGACGAAAAAAGCAGAAGAAAAAGAATAGATAAAAAGAAGAAAGAAGAAGAAAGCAGAAGAAAGCAAAAGAAGAAGAAAAAGAAGAAGAAAAAGAAGAAGAAAAAGAAGAAGAAGAAGAAGAAGAAAGCAGCAGCAGAAGAAAAAAAAGAAGAAGAAGGAAGAAGAAAAAAGCAGAAGAAAAAGAAGAATAGAGAAAAAAGAAAGCAGAAGAAAGCAAAACAAGAAGAAAAAGAAGAAGAAGAAGAAGAAAGCAGAAGAAAAAGAAGAATAGAGAAAAAAAAGAAAGCAGAAGAAAGCAAAACAAGAAAAAGAAGAAGAAGAAGAAGAAGAAGAAGAAGAAAGCAGCAGCAGAAGAAAAAAGAAAGAAGGAAGAAGAAGAAAAAAGCAGAAGAAAAAGAAGAATAGAGAAAAAGAAGAAAGAAGAAAGCAGAAGAAAGCAAAAGAAGAAGAAAAAGAAGAAGAAGAAGAAGAAGAAGAAAGCAGTAAGCATTTTTATGTAGGATTATAACCCACTACTACAATGTTATCTTTTAATTTTCATAAGGAATAAATAAAATAAAATACATATGAAAACAAGGGCATGATTAAGATTTTTGTGGAAACAAAATGTGTATTTCTTAATAACTATAATATACATGTACTCAGGGTCGGTGTATAGGGGAGTTTCAAAAAATATTAAACCTAAGCCTCAGATAGCCATCCCCACAGGTAATACCACCCGTTCGGAAGAGAGCTGGGTTTATTACCAGGCGCCTGAAGCATCCCCAAAAGGGGGGGGAGGGGCTTGCAAGTTTTCCGCATTTAAACTGACCTCATATGGGCACAATAATTACTAAAAATGTTGTCTCTGTTTGTTTTTTTTGTATTTGATATAGATCACTACATCAGAACCCACTTGGTTTCTGGCAAACTGACACCCTGGCCAGTTCACCACGGGTGAATACGCCGTGAGAGCTTGAGCAATATTTCCCCTAGTGCGCGTGGGAATCCCACTTTAAACTCAACCTATTACATTCTAGTGGGTAGGCAGATTAATCTATATTATGAAAAAAAAATTAATTCTTTATCTGTCACACACTGTTCACATGCAACTTATGTGTGCGTTGCGTAGGGTACTTACAGGTGTCTGTGCCATTTAAATCTATACAGAAGCACACGCGCGCACATATACATAATCAATTTGACCTGGTTTGGAATAAGACACTCAATGAATCAAGGCCGACCCCACTCGGGATCATAGAGTAACTCCATGACTCTTTTATTAGCTGCATAGTATGCGTCTCACCAGGGCTACACACAGTTTTGAATTCAGAGTTTTTCTTCTCCTAGACTAGATGTCAACCAAGGCTGGAGAGCCCAGTCTGACCTACTACTTACCTATAGTTGCAGGTTTTAAATTCCGAGTTGTCCTTTTCCTTGACTACATACCACCCAAACCTGAAGAGCCCAGTCTACCCTAAATTTACCCATAGTTGGAGGTTTTAAATTCAGAGTTGCGCTTCCCTTAGCCTAGTTGCCAACCAAGGCTGAAGAGTTCAGTCTACCCTACTATTTACCCATAGTTGGAGGGTCTACATTAAGAAATGGCCTTCTCCTAGACGAGTTGGCAACCAAGGCTGAAGAGTCTAGTCTGCCATACTATTTACCCATAGTTAGAGATTTTAAATTCAGAGTTGCCCTTCTCCTTGACTGCTTGCCACCCGAGGCTGAAGAGCCTAGTCTGCCTTACTATTTACCCCATAGTTGGAGGTTTTGAATTTGGACGCCCTTCTCCTAGACTAGTTGCCAGCCAAGACTGAAGAGCACTGTGTTCCCGAATATTTACACATAGTTTTTATTCTTATTATTATTAATGTTAATCCAGTACGAATCCCAAGAGCCCCTCAATGTAGAGGGTTACTCTGTGGTGTCGTATGAGCATAAGAAAGGACAAAAAGTGAAGTTCTTGTGGGCTATGCAGGAAAGCTAACGGCTAACTTCAAAATATCAAGATTTAACAAGTGAATAACATTTCAGAGTTCAGTCGGAGACATTTGAAGTACAGTGTAGAAGCAGACTTTAGAAGGAACCGGAAACCCAATCCTAAACAGTAAACGAGGGATAAACCTCTACTCCTGTTCAAAAGACCAAGGAAGAGTGTGAACCTGACGATAGTCGAACCTATCTACTCCTATTGAGAAAGAAAAAATAATTAGCGAATAAGATTACAGGGCTCATACTGTGACGCTAGATGTATTGAGTTGAAGTAGAATTTAGAAAGAACTGGAAAGTCAGTCCTAAACAGGAAACTAGAGATAAACCTTTACTCCTGTTCAAGAAGGTTTTGAATTGAAAGTTTTCCTTCTGCCAGGCCGGTTGCCACCCAAAGCTATAGAACCCAGTCTTTCTAGTTATTTAAGCTGGAGAGAAAAGAGATGGATTCATACCTTTTCCAATGGAAACGAAACATTTTGCTGAGGGTGAGAAATTTCTTAGACACGTAATGAGAAAAGATGGCTTATTGAAGACAAGAGTGAAACAGCTTGTGTAAATGAATTTCTGGTCACGGAGTAGTAGGATGGTAAAACTTGTAGGATAGTAAAAAAGTAAATTTTTGAATATTACATTGCCTTCCCGCTCAGCCTGACCAACACCTACCCTGTGTTGAGCAATAAAGTCATGAATTTGGAGGCGAGAAAATAAATTTTAAACCCTAAAAAATCAGATAATTATAAAATTTTATTGAACTTTTCGAAAATTATCCAGTAATAGATAGAATTTTTTGTTAAATGTTTTTTTTTTTTACACTATTTACATTATTCGGAATATTGCCCTTATCTTTGTTGTCATATTTATCACAACGTTTCGGCCGATGTACGCTCCGGCCTTCTTCAGGTGGTTGGAATGTCGAACTGAACCCTTTATTTCGCTCACTGGGGTAGACTGTTCTCGTTCCACGTGCCATGTCTAATGGATGTCAGTTATCAGTTATCTCCTGTTAATTCTCCTCTCCAAGTTCTCCACCGCCTTAAGCAGGCATTGAAGACATATGGCACAGTGGATAAAGGCGTTAGTTAGATCCAGTGACAGTGCCCAAAGAGTTCAATACCTGGTTAAAGCGGTGGAGAACTTGGAGAGGGGAATTAACAGGAGATAACTGATAACTGACATCCATGTTTAAGTCTAGAGTTAACCGTTATCTCCTATCCGTATAAATTACCCCTTAATGTAACCTTTTACCACAAGTGGCCACCGGGCCCTGTACAGGGCGAATCTTACTGTTACACTGGTGTGCTGCGTCATACTGGTGTGTCGTTAATAGGATCGTTGGTATGCCGCCGCTAAAATTTTTAAAGGTGTTAAATTATTTTCGAAAGACGTCCAAAGCACAATAAGTGTGCATATCAAAATTAATATCCCTTTAAAAATTGATTACGCGTGTGTGAAACAAAGTTTTCCTGCAATAAAAATTTTTTTTAAAAAAAATAAACCAGGAAAAGTTTATAAGCCGAAACACGCGGTTCGTTGGAGATTTTTTTTTTTTGATGACTCCTGAATTTAAACTGAAGATATTTTCTATAAATCTAGTACTTTAAATGAATAATTTCGAGTTTGAAATTTGATCATCTTAGCATCAACGAAGCGATAACGACCTAACAAGCACCGATAAAAATAACAAATCCAAAAACCCAACGACTAGCATGTTTTTTACATGTCGTTGACTTCACAAGAATCCATATCCACATAGAGACTATTAATGCCTGTAGCCATCAATGTCGAACAAACTTTTCTCGTAACATTTTGTTGATTGTATGTTCGTATTAAAAAAAAAACTACAATATTAATCAGAGTTGATTTATGACATTTAATTACACAACAGAAAACAATCAAATGTGGGAATTTTAAAAAAGCATTGTCTTCCACATAATCACAATTGTGAAGAGTAACATCCTCAAATAGTAAGCCATTGCCATTTTATCTCCTATCATCTGGTTAGGCTTCTATATAAGCATTCACTAGCATAGATAAGCATGATGTAAAGCCACGATTGCAAGGCATTTAGTAAGAATCGAATTCATGTTCCCGATTACGAAACCCATTAGGAGAGCACCTCCAGGTGGCATAATGGTTAGCAAGCTTGTCTCGCTAGAACAATTACGAATGGGTAGCGAGTTCGATCCTCACTGGGTGTCCGATACTTTTGGCCCTGTGCCGCATCTAGGCTATGCTTGGAAAATAACTACAAAGCACTTTAGGTACTGTAACAGTAGTGGATGTATGTCTTGCAATTTTTTTTTTTTTATCTCACTGCATACGTGGCCGTCCTGGGTAAGACGATAAACTACGTCCAACAGCAAGGCCTCTGATCAGGAGGTTTTGAGGAACGTGGAACCACCTCTTAATTGCTGGTGTTTTCAGGTCCACCCTGACCCGGGATGGTAGCACCTGTTAGGGTCCCAGCTATGAGGAAATAGTTAACCCCGAAACTGGGGTAAAGGCAATATTTAATTCCAGAAATACTTTGTAAAAAATTATTACCAGCAATAAATTTTTGAAGAAAAATCTATTGCCAGCAATACATTTTTGAAAAAAGAACTATTACCAACAATATGTTTTTGAAAAAATATATTACCAGCAATACATTTTTGGAAAAAAATATTACCAGCGATACATTTTTGAGGAAAAAAATATCACCAGCAATACTTTTTGAAAAAAAATATTACCAGCAATGCATTTTTGAAAGAAAAAAATATTGCCAGCAATAGATTTTTACAAAACAAAATATTACCAGCAATAACCCATTGAGGTGTTGATATGGCGTAAAACAAACCAAACCAAACCGCATACGTTAATCTATGTTAAAGTTCCGCGGCGCAAATAATAAAAAAAAAAAACGAGTAATAAAAAAATATATACTTTTTATGATTTACTTATTAACACAAACACAAAACTATTTATATGAATTTTTAATAATTAAAATTCCTAAAACAATGTGTATTCATTTACTTTTATATTTATTATAATTTAACATTTAATCAGATATCTGAACTTGACATCTTTTTTTTTAGAAATCTTCTTTGCAAGGTCGAATTTTGGACAGGCATACTCTTAAATCTTCTTCCAACAATCCTAGCCATGATTGATTTTTGTTTTTAATATTTATTACAGGAAAAAGTTGCTTCGATCTTGTGTAATCAATAAATAAAGGGATTTAAATTTTGATATGTACATTTATTGTGCTTCGGACTTCTTTCTAAAATAATTTAATCAATAACATTTAAATATTTTCGCGGCACACAAAACGGTCTTCTCACAGCACACGAGTACCGCGGTACACCGGTTGAAAATTATTGATCTAAATCAGCGTTTCCCAACGTGGGCGTTAGATCCCCGCCCACCTTGTGGGCTCTGTTATGTCGAAAGTCAGGGCACTGAGAGTTGTTATTTCATTTGTGGTGGCGGTGAACGTACTCAGGGGGTGATAGGCATTTATCCATTTCTTTTTTTCAAATTTCCAAATATTATTCAATATTGGCTACAAAAGTAAATTAAAGGTATCTAAAGCTGTGGGAAGCTATCAAAATTTTCTTCATTGCTTTTCCAACTTCATATATGGCTGAATGTGGTTTCAACGCAGTTACACAGCTTCTTACCAAACAAAGAAACCGCTTGCAAATTGCAAAACAGGGAGATCTACGATTCCTTCTAAGCAGCATAGAACCTAGTGGATAAGCCTTAGCAAGTAAGCACCGAAGTCGACCATTGAAAACATTGAGATAATCTGTCAAATAAAAGTTTTTTTTTAGCGTTTTAATCATTGGCATTTATAATAGAAATGAAAACAATATTAAAATTATTTTTGCACAAATACCTAAGTATTATCTTGCTATAAAAGATGAATTCAGCATATTCGAAATTTAATTTGAAATAGGGGAGGGTGACAAAATAATAGTTGAAAATAAAAGTTGGGAAACACTGATTTCGATGAAAAACTCATAAAAGTTCTGCAAAAAAAAAAAAAAATTCGATAAATTTTCACTTGGGTTCGATTTTAAAAGCATGCTTTTATCTTCATATTAATTCTTATTTTTACAGTAAGGTTCAACCTGTACAAGGCCCGGTGGCCACTCAAGGTAGAATGTTACATTGAGTCAGTTTATACGGATATGAGAGAAAAATAACCGTTAAACCAACACTTGAACAGGTTAAGGTTGTAGTGATCGGGGAATCATCCACTTGAACGTCGGTTTCGCAGGCCAGTGCTTCGTGGGAAGAAGCTGTTCAAGTGGAACTTACTTCTTAACAATGGAACACGGAGGGAATGTAGGTGGTTTGTTAGAATGTGAGTGTCATGGCGGGTCTTGGCCGTAAAGGTTAGAACAGACGAAACCAAGGAATGCAGTTCGTCCGAGCACTTTCCCTGGAGATAGTGACAGAGTGGTAAGAGGGTTGCTGCATCCCGCTTGTGAGAGAGAGGTTGAAGGATGGAAAATAATTTGTCATCCACAAGGATTCGGAGACGCTTTTGAACTCT
The DNA here is from genome assembly GCA_903632075.3 of Acanthosepion pharaonis. Taxonomy (NCBI): domain Eukaryota; kingdom Metazoa; phylum Mollusca; class Cephalopoda; order Sepiida; family Sepiidae; genus Acanthosepion; species Acanthosepion pharaonis. Next base: position 3,913,100 of record CAHIKZ030000890.1, on the reverse strand, counting down.
ATCGAAACTGGAAAATGAGGATTGGGTAGCTCCCGCCCAAATATGACAACAGAACTCCATTTTTATTTTCGTTTCTAAGATGCGGTCGGTTATTTTCAGATTAATTAAATAGTTTTAAGAGAAGAAGAAAAAAAATGGTAATATTAACCTGTCGGAGTTAGCTCCTCCTTAATTCCCTAATTCTTCACTAGGGGTCGCTCTCCCTACACTATAAATACTGGGCGACTTCTTGTCTCGTTCTCTTTTTAATTTGCATTTCAGCGGACACATTTAAAAATGTGATCTCTCGCGGAAATCCGCGTTTTCCTCCACTTGTGGGAAAACGCCATGAAACACACATGCACGTACGTACGAACTTTCACCAATATGCAAACACTTTACGTTCACGCACAAACACAAATGTTAATGTCTTTATCCATTGTAAAGTTCGTTGTTTAATACATATACTTGTTGATATATATATATATATATATATATATATATATATATATATATATATATATATATAGAGAGAGAGAGAGAGAGAGAGAGAGAGAGAGAGAGAGAGGGCACGAGCACGAGCCACGAGCACGGTGGAGTAATAGATAGCGGCTTGGATTGAGGAATCGGAGAGCAGAGTTCAAATTCCAGTCAAATCCATTACATTCACTTACGTGCTAATACCCTTGGGAAAGGTGTGAATCCTCTTCTTCTCCCTCCATCTATAGGTAAATAGTAAGACTGGGTTCTGTCGCCTTGGATGGCAACTGGTCTAGGAGAATGACAACTCTGAATTCAAAACCTGCGGAGGGTCGTTTGGGGACCTTGTGGCACGTAGTGCACCAGGTCTCTGTATTCAGCCCTTCAAAAAGTGTGGATGGTCCTGTACGAAACCTTCACCACTATAACCAAATCTCATGTGCTGTTGTCGGGCTGTCGGTTTCCTGGGAACTGATCTGCTTCACCCTCATACGTCAAATTCGACAGGAGAGTCAGTATATATATATATATATATATATATATATATATATATATATATATATATATATATATATATCGGTCTTGTTTGTTTTCTTTACATCTTAGGTTGGACTAAACTTGAGTTCGCATTTTTCTTGTAGTTGGACCTTCTAGCAGGAATAAAAAGCATGTGTCCCTAATTCAACAACACGTAATAATAATGCTTCCAATTGAAATTTATAAAATCTTTCTCTTTCAACAATTTTTCAGGAAAGCAGGTTTCTCAAGTCAAGTAGCTATTATCGATCTTTCCAGTAATGATTAGGCTTCCATCCTAAACTTTTATTTGAAGTAGTGTGGAATGTCTGTGGTGGTCACTCACGTCATATCAGCGGGGATAGCCTCGTGTTCACAGGAATAAAAACATACAAAGAAATAACAAAATAACACTAAAAGCATGTTAAATTGTAAATTAAAATCATATAATTTTATTTATTTCGGTCTACGGGTGACTGTGTATTTTTAGTTATATGTGTTTTCAGTTTTAAGGTTGCATGTAATAGAAGGAGAAAGTTACTTTGTCTTACGACAAGCAGGGTGTCGAGGAGAGAAAATGGACGTCTTGACTCTTTGATGGAGTGAGTTGAGCGTTTATAGGCGGGAAGATTCCGTTTCTCTGATAGGAAAGTTTTCCGTTGCATTCTGGGAGTTTTATTATTTTAGTTTTATTTATTTTATTTTAAACAAAGTTTTAATGTTATTTGTTTTATTTTATTATTATTTTATATTTTTATTTTTATTATTAATAATAACGTCCCTACACGTCAACGTTAATTATGTGGTTGTTTTCTTACGGGAGCGGGGAGAGTGTTGGAATGTTCTCGACCCACATATAAAAGCCGGTATTTCAAAGAATTCTGTAGGGAATAGTAAATGAAACTTGAGAAAACATGTGTCAAGTGTTTTTATTTTCGGGATGAATATATGGAAATACAGATTAGCATTTTTTTTTTCATGGCTCTACGTCTATTTTTCTTATGAAGGCCGAGAACATTTCAGCACATCTCTGTCACTTTCTTTAGAAGCTTGAATTGCAAGCCCAGATTTAAATACACATAAATAAAATTAAAAACATGCGTACGTAACATACAAACACAGACATTAACACGCCTACATGTTTATGCACGCGGTAACATCGACAAAGCAAGAATATTTATTTATACGCGAAATTTACTAATCGTTTTTCCTGTAAAGAAACAGTTATCTGCCCTTGATTAACTTGCGCATGACGTGAACAGCTGTCACGATAAAAGTGATTCTTATATATAACTGTTAACTTTCTTACCAGCTGGCTCGTTGGTCTAGGGGTATGATTTTCGCTTAGGGTGCGAGAGGTCCCGGGTTCAAATCCCGGACGAGCCCAAGATTTTATTTTTTTAACTAATAAATTTACAAGAAAAATACGATTTTATTAAAAATATTAAAAAATAATATATATAAATGTTAGAAAAAAAAACTGTTAAGTCTTATCTAAGCTTATTCAATCGCACTTTATACAAACCTGGATAAAATCAAAGATGTAGCAGAACTGGCTGGTGGAAGACACAAAAAAAAGCTATAAAATGAATTTTCTTTAGGCTTGAAATTAAGTTCAGGTCAGGACCAGTCGCCGGGTTGGGGTTACCTCCAGAAAATTATTTAAGTTCACCCACTCACTTTCGTGTGCAAAATTTTATTTGCGGCCACTCTGATTTTAAAGTTCACCGTCAAACTCAAAATAATTTCCTTCATTTTTTTTATTTAATCAATTCACCCCAAGTAAGGCAATAATGTCACTAAGACGCAACTGGCTACTGGGTGTGAAAGATAATGAGAAGACTTTTTAGAAGGAACCGGAAACACAATCCTAAACAAGAGATCTCGACTTCTGTTCAAAAGAACGGGGAAGAGTGTGAAACGAGCGATAGGCAAACCTAGCGACGGACCTGGTTGCATTTTCGTACTAAGAACAATTCTAAGTTTTCAATGTCTACAATTGTACATCCTAGTCGTTGTGTTTATTAGCCTAGACATATTGGAGTAAGTTTTACGTTGGCAGGGGTGAGGGCAGAAGGAAGTTGCTCTGTAAATAATTTTTGGCCCTGAAAAAGTACAATTCGTTTTTACTCTGACTAATGTCCCCCAGACCCTTCGCTTCGTATACATAGGTATACTCATGTATAGCGATTTCCTAAGCGTAGCTTAGATGTAGCAGGAGGCCACAAGTATAGGGCACTCAGTGGGGATTGAACTCACTACTCGGAATTGATCTAGCGAGATAAACTTATTGCTAACCATTACACCACGTTGGAGTGTCTTTTGATTTACTAAGCACAGCTTAGATGTGGCACACGGCCGAGATTAAGGAGCACTTAATGAGGATAGGACTCACTAGTAATAAAAGTGACAAGATATTTTTTTAAAAAATGCTTTCCATTAAAGAGATACTTGGTTTAAATGTGGGTAAATGAAAAAAATGCCACAAAATTAAAAAAGGTTTTATCATCAAAATCAAAATCTTTGTTATTATTAAGAGGAAAAACCAAAGATTATTAAATTATATTTTAATCTTTTTTTTTTTTTTTTTTTTTTTTTTTTTGAACATTATTTTTTTTGGCTAAAAAATGTTTTTCCTGCATTAACGGGTGACTATAAATTAGTGCGGGATATTTAAGCGACTTTTTGTGGGGAAAATCACATTGATTTGGAAATTCTTGCAAGAATGAGATGATTATCAGATTTTAATCGAACTTTCAAGATTATTCACAAATTAATGAAATTTTTTAGAAATCTTGCTTTTTTAGAAAAATCTTGGTAAATATATTTTTGCATCATGTACCCCCCCACTATTTAATTTTTAAAATTTCGAGAAATTCATTTTTGTAGCGCTTAATGTTTATATTAGTTTTAAAGCACAAGTCTTTGGAGAATTGATTTATCAAATTTTTACGTCAGAAGAACCCCCAATTATAGAAAATCTGCTGTGAATCGTAATTTTTTTTTTAAAAATACAATAAAGCTAAGACGTTGTTTAATCAGAAATGCTTTTAATTTCTTAAATAAATTAATTTTAGTTTCTTGAATAAAATATATTTTTCTGGCACTGTTGTCTTAAGAAACAATTTTTTTAATGAATACTGAATTTTTACAAGTATTGTTTTCATTTTTTTAAAGTTTACTTAGAATAATTTATAAAGTTTTAAATCTTTTAAAGTTCTCTATTAATTTGTAGCGGTTGGGCGATATTGTTATTAAGTAAATATTATATTTACTAATCATAAATGGAAAGCTTAATACAATGAAGCGACCCCCAGTATTTTTAAAAGAATTTTGATTTTTTTCTGTGTGTGCATGTGCAAACGTTCCGATTTTTGTAAATACGGACGTCCATACACATTGCCAGAAAATAAAAGCTCTAACTATAGTAAATTTAAAATTTCCTCAGCAAACGTCTTCGTAAAAGCCAAAGTACCAAAAATTCCTTAAAATATTAAATTGTCTAAAATATTTGGAGTTTTAAGATTATAGGATAGTTAAAAAATTATTTCCCTCTCACTTAAATCTCACAATCTTTAGGTTATCGATAAATGTGTCATCTCATAAAAAATAAAATACCCACATATGTATGAAAAACTGCTTTTCTGCGATAGTTTAAGCTAAAAGTAAGTAATATTTGTTTTAATTCAGATTAATTAAACTTTAGATCAGTTAATCTTCCTCAAATAAAGTTTCAGAAAAGTTTATTTTATTTTTGAAAGATTTTTTAATAAAGAAAATTATGATGTGTTGACAGATTTATCAATATGACCGATTTTAGCGATTTCAGAAATATAATTCCAATCAATTTAAATTCGGTTAGCAATACAGTAAAGTATTTTACTTATTGGAAGTATTAAAATCAATCTATTAGTTGGACTTAAATAAGATCTTCAAAAATGATTTAAAAATGCATTTTTAAACCTTAGGTATCGCTTTTTTTTAGGTATCTTATTTAAATGTGTACTGTGAAGCTTCTGCCTCGCGTTGTGTTGACTTCATTGAAAAGGGAGGTGATTCTGTTGGCTATTGTTAAAAATGTTTTTTCGTCATTAGACCATAGACTTATTGATTTTCCCACGTATATATCCCTATACATTCATATACACACTTTATTAACCTAAGAAATAACACACTTCACATATCTATCTACTATATTCTTGAGCGTTCGAAGCAATTGCATCGTCAAAATTATACACTGCTGCAGCTACGCGCCAAAATATAATATAAATTACAAAAATTATAAAATTATTTTGTCTCATTTAGTTTCTTTCTTTCTTTCTTTTTTGTAAGGATGTGTAAAAATCATTTTTATCTGAATATTTACCAGGAAACGTAATGAAACCTTTTTTTTTTTAAAACATTAGGCCGAGATTGCGGCAGACATTTTGAATCGATATTTTCATTTTTTTTTTTCTTTCACAGTTTTTCAATTTCTCTTTCTTATCTCACTTTCTCTTCGTAAACGTTTTTTTTTTTTTTTTTTTTTTTTTTTTGTTTTTTTTTTTTTGGTAATCGACTGTTCGATTAAGAACAATCATTTTTTTAATATTTTTTTTTATTATTTTTTTATTTTTATTTTTATTTTTTTTTTTTTTGTTCCTGCAAAAAGCTGTCAAAAGTTTCAATCTTTTGGTTCGGGGCGGTTTTTTCAGGTCATCAAGATTCTCACAAACGAGAAGTACACCAAAACAAAGTCTCATTTCTCAAGATTTTCACTCGACTGACTTTTTTTTTTTAATGGGAGATCATTATCATCTGAAAATTTTATCTGGGATCTTTTTTTTTTTTTTTTTTTTTCAATTTTCTTTTCCAATAATCAAATGTAGTTCTTTTCTGTTCTCTGCTTAGAAAACTCTCGATGAAAACGGTTATTTTTAAAACTCTCCACAAAACCGAAAACTGCCTCTTGATTAGACTAATGCAGTAACATATTTGATGGGACCACTAGTAATGATAACGGTAATATTAACCGTTTCCTTATAAGGAAACATCTGAAATTCATTGACCGGTCAGCCACAATTGTTTGGGATTAAAATCTATAAAATCTTTTTCTCAAACAATATTTCAGGAAAATAGGTTTCTCAATTCCTGTAACTGTTATTGCTCTTTCCACTACTGATGGAGGCGTCCTTCATAACCTTTTGCTTGAAGTAATGTGGAATTTCAACATTTTGATTATGTAATTATTTTCTCTATGACGATCTGTAGCCACGAGAAGCATGCTTGTTTTTTTGTTGTTTTTTTGTTTTTTGTTTTTTTGTTTTTGTTTTTCCGACTTTATCGATGGGATATGCAATATTTATGATCGTGCACTACTTTCTTCTTTAATTGCCTCCCTGTACCTTTCCTATAAATAGAATTGTAATGGTAATTGTTCGGATGAGCTCTTCGATATAGTATTTAGACTTTATGAATTTAAGTGCAATACTATACTGGCGACGAGATCTCACCAATTTACAGTTGGCGTGCCTCTTACATTTTCCGACACAAATCGGATGTTGACCGCTCGACGACCCAAAGCAGACTGCGTAAATACGTTTTCTGCGCATAGGCTCCACGCATACACCCGCTTTAATTCGGATCCAAATAATGGCATATATATTTTCTAATTAACACAGACCGACTTGGACGTCAATACTGGTAAGCTGAGAGACGTGATACAAAACAGCCTTCATGTCAACACCAATGCCCTGAGAGAGGAACAACAACGATAGTCATCAGCAATTTCCAATTTCACCATTCTCTCTCCCCGTTGACTTTAGTAACAACAACAGATAATTGTTACTAGTTTTGTATGTATGTAAATAAATTATACATTTATTTACCTATATTCGGTGTATTCCTTTTACTTGAATTTACGTTTGCCGAAGCTGAAAAGGAATTAACCTCCCTAACAGTAACAACAACAAGGTTCTGTCTTCGAGGTTTATCCATTTCCGCCTCCGCAACACAGTTCAGTTGGCTAAATGTAACCGTAAGTTCTATGCTAACAGTTCCTTTTCTCGCACTGCTCTCTTGTGGAATTCGCTGACGGCTTTCCAGTCAACTTTAATCTTAAAAAATTTAAATAAAAAGTCAATCGCTATTTTCTGTCCTCCTGGTTACTCTTCGTTCCTTAGTAATGTTTCTGTTTTCAAATTCTTTTACATCCAGTAACCCCTTAAAGTCATTACTGTCTTGCTTGAGGTGAACTCGCTTTAAACAAAATTATCATCGCAATGTTTGGTTTTCTGTGTAATACTTCATGAGTATATTGTTAGCCAATACGAGGAACTTATGGAACATCCAATTGATCGTCTTTTTTTCACAAATTCAACTAAACTTTGTTCCATATCTGGATATTGAGCTTTTCTTCCTCTACCTATGGCTTTGGCACTTGATTTACACTTTTTTAGTTCATTTTTATTCTTTCTCCATAAACATACGTTAGCCTCATTCAACTCATATTCTCTAACTGCAGCTCTGTTTCTTATTCTTTCTGTTAATTCTATTACTTTTTATCTAAAATTTACATTATAACTCACACATTTTGACAGTAAAATAAAATGTTATATTTATCGGGAAAAACCGCTGGTAATTTTCAACATCATTCTAGCCGCTTAGTTTCGATTTTATTCTTAATGTCAAGGTCGACAAAATGTCTGCGTAATTTTTTTTTTTTTTTTTGTTCTTTTTTTGACAAAATTTATAGACGTGTATTATACATAGGAATAGATATATTTCTTAATTTTTTGATCATTTGTTGGAGTGCGTATTATTTATGGGTGCATATTATTTTTGAGAAATTACCAATGATCTCGGACAAAGATGGCGAATATTTATAGTTGTCAGGTCATTTTTGGTATTTTTAAATTTTTCACAAACATAAATGCGTCACTCATACTTGCCGATATTTTTTTTAATGAAAAATTTGTTGCTGCATCGTTAGTTAGTTGCTGATGTTTGAATTCGAGGTTCATACTTTGTTGCCTTCAGATTAACGCATGCAGCACTCATATCCATTAGGCCAGGTCGATTTTGGAACCGTGGTAATTACACTCAATTTATAAGTTGAGGTCTCACATGATAAATAATGACACAAAATATTTTTTTCAAAATAATTACCGTAGATGTCAGTTATCAGTTATCTCCTGTTAATTCCCCTCTGAAAGTTCTCCACTGCCTTAACCGGGTATTGAACTCACACTCTTAGAGAGGGGAATTAACAGGAGATAACTGATAACTGACATCCATTAAACATGGCACGTGGAACTAGAACAGTCTACCCCAGTGAGCGAAATAAAGGGTTCAGTTCGACATTCCAACCTCCTGAAGAAGGCCGTAACGTTGTAATAAATATGGCAACAAAGATAAGAACAATAGTCTGAATAATGTAAATGTTGAAGCTGTATGTTACTACGGGTATACCTCAGGTGTTGCTTTCATTTTATTGGTCCCATTAAGTACGCTTTCTAGTATCAATCGCATTCTCTTATAATATTCTTTTCGGATCTTTTTCTTCGTAATTTCATTAATTCCTCAGTATTTTTATGTAACATCTTGGTATTATTATTATTATTATTATTATTATTATTATTATTATTCGCGCAATAGGTCCTTTTCTTTCCTTTACATGATTCTTTAATATCGTTCCTGGTTCTTCGATGATTATGGGCACCACCATAATTTTTATTCTCCCAAAAGTTTACAGTTGTTGAGTAATGTCCTGGTATTTATCTACTTGCTGATTCTCTTTCAACTTTGCCCAATAGTCAACAATATGACAGGCTTCTTTATATTTTGCTTTTAATTTCCTTTTCTTTAATTAAACCTTGCCACTCGATTCCTTTTATTATAGTTTCTCGTTTTAATAATTTCATAGCGTTTGGAGCCACTTCAATGTGGTGTAATGGTTAACAAGCTTGTTTCGCAAGATCATTTATGGCTGAGTAGGGTGTTCGATCCTCATTAGGCGCTCCATTCCTTCGGCTTTGTGTTACTTCTAAGCCACGCTTAGTAAATTGTGTTTCATAACTTTGGGTTCCAGTAAGAAAAGTCTCAACTCTTTTACGTACACATCTGATGTTCTTTCTTTTCTTCCCTGTTGCACGACATCCAAAAATGTCACGATATTACTTTTAGCATCCGGACAGACGGTATTTTTTTTTCTTTTGGCTCTGTAAAATCTTTTCATCTCCTATAGCGAAAAAACGCCCTTCAAAAACTAGGCAAAATATTAAAAACAGGAAATATACTTACAAACAAAGAAAAGCATACTGAACTGCTATGTAAAATCTAATCTTTTCTATGTGGAAGTGAATGTTGGACACTCTCCGCACAGATGGAGAAAAGACTTGAAGCGACAGAAATATGGCCTTTCCTTTGAATACTGACAATACAATAAACAGAACATGTGAATAACGAATTGGTTTGAAGAAAATTGTAAACTATAAGGAAAACTATGCTAACAATCAGAAAGAGAGGGCTGAAATTTAAGAGCACATCGAGGAAAGAAGGTTTGTAAAAATAAGCACACACAAGGCGTATTGAAAGCAAGAAAAGCAGAGACAAACAGCAAGTAAGCTAATTGACGAGTTTAAATTCGATGACAGAACAAGAACAAAGACGGATGTAGAGTAAAAAGTGTGCGAAAAGCGAAGAAAAGAAATAATCTTCAAGCACAGCTCTACAAATTTAAATAATGTATTATTGAGTATAAAATTAATCTTCCTTTACATTCAAGTTGAAAGAAACACGTTACAAAGTATCGTGCAAACGAACAAGTTCAACGAAAATTTTTTCATTTTTACAAAACGAAAGAAATGAATTGCGTATACAGTGTAACCCGGATATAAGAGACCCGGATATAAGAGAAACCCGGATATAAGAAAGATTTTCTCTGGTCCCAAATTAGAGCCTGTGTTAAAGTATATAAAATAGATCAAACCTGGATATAAGAGAAACCCGGATATAAGAGACTTCTTCTCCGGTTCCGACAACTCTCTTATATCCGGGTAACACTGTATAAAATGATGTATGTGACTATGCGAAAATTTCGTATTCACGATATTTTATGTATGCGTGTTAAAGTGTTTTGTGATTACAGCCGTAAGCAAAGTTATGAGTTAACCTTATTTATACTACTGCTACAATTCACTTTGTTTATATATATCGCTCGTATGTTTTTCGTGTTGTATGAATTACCTTAAAAGTGAGAATTATTTAGAACTCAATAAATAAGTTAGTTTGAGCATGCGAAAATTAGTTTGAGAGTTCAGATTTGTCTATATTCCCGGTTGGTTTATACTAAAAACTGAAATTATTAATGTACGTTGCACTATTTATGGGGAAAAATCGGATCACAAGAAGTTAAGTTAGATTTACTAAACTCAGAAGTTTCTCGGTTAATAAATATATTTCCCCTTTTTTTTCTCGGTTAATAAATATATTTCCAAATTTTTAAATTCTATTTTTAGAATATTTTTAATCCATCGAATAGCGGACATTTTTTGAGGTGGCGGGGTAGTAATAGCTTATATATATATATATATGTGTGTGTGCGTGAATATATATATATATATATATATATATTGTGTGTGTGTGTATGCGTGTGAAGATAGAAATCAACACTGTATGATGACAGACATTTGCACGCTTTAATCGATAATCAGACAAACAATATGCAATTTTGATTTCTATGCCTACAGTGTTGATAACTACATAGTCTCTATTCCCGGCATTGTGAATTCTTCCCCTATAAGTATAGCAAAAGTTTATATATATATATATATATATATATATATATATATATATATATATATATATATATATATATATATATATATATATATTGCGCGCGCGTGTGTGTGTGTGTGTGTGTAATAAAATATGTATTTCTTGTGACAAAAAATTATATTTAGTGGGTAGACGTGTTTGAGTTGAAACAACTTTTTAAAGCTGTATAAATCGGCCTACATATCGAAAGTCATATTGAAGATTTTACGCTTTTTCACAAAGTCGTTAATAAACCTTTCCATCTCTAGTATACAATTAATTTCACTTTTTATATAAAAAGAAAAACAAGAATGTCAATTCGAATAAGTGTTGCCACTAAATATAACGTTCAGTTGTACAAATTAATGTTTGATTTAAAAATCCATTAACTGTTTAGGTGCTGAATATAAGAATAATCAGTTAAGTGATAAATTTAATTTCTCTTAATCCTATATTTGAATAGCAACCTTCCGTTTAAATATGTTTCGTTGAATATGACAGATAAGGACAATTTAATCAATTTTTTGTTTCGTTTTGCCAGCATTCTTACATTTTTTTTGTTTGGTGCGAGTAAGGGAGTGCAAAAATTGTCCGTACTGTCTATTGTCCAAAGAACTTTCTGTCACGTTTTTAGCCATTTCCAAAGGGGTTGTTTTTGGGGTGTCGTTAATTGACCTTCATGGTTGACTGTATAAGATGTGTTTTTGTGTTGTTTTAAATACTAGTAGAAGCGTTTATTCCGAGCCTCCGGGTGTTGAGCGCGGTTGAATTTTAAGTGAGCGTATTTCTATTGTTTGTAAAAAGATTTAAAAAAAAAAATTAAAACACCGTTACCACTGTTGAATAAAGTGACGTTGATAATGGGAGCAAGATGTTTTATATAGAGGGTCTCTCTTACAGCGAGATGTCTCCGGTAATTTGATTTACATAGACTTTTGTCTTTTCTACCATAATTTTCCTTGTGGTATCTTGTAAATTATATATATATATATATATATATATATATATATATATATATAAGGTATATTTAGGCAGCAAGTGTTCACCCAAATAAGTTTGCTTGAAAAGAACGAACAAGCTCAGTCTGTAAAATTTTTTACTGTATTTTTCCAATTTTCGGATAAGATGGTATTTGTTGTTAAATACTAGTGTAGCAGACTATTGTTTTTTTAAAGAATTGTATTTTCCTCTGATTTCCTCATTTTGACCATAAGATCAGATGGTAGACAAAACAAAGGAAGTCTTTTTTGATTGGTTAAAACTAGCGTAGGAATGTTAGAGAGATAGAAAGCTAAGTTTAACACGTCGAAGAGATTAGACGTGGTTATTTCGTATTTTGGGGAACTTTCTCCTCAGTAGGGCTGATAGAGCGATCCCACTGGCTAGTTAAAAATGTACACGTCGACGTGTTTAATAAAATATATAAGTTTAAAAATCCATTTTGTTGAAGTTCTCATTTTACCTCCGAACGACTAGCGATCACCCGACCGAGGAAAAAGAAAGAGACGAAGACTATTATGATCGCCTCAAGACCGTCGTCCCAAGACTACCCCCAGCACGAAGGGGCTATACAACACTGTGTGGTAGTTATAATTCCTTTGTCTATATCTTGGTATTCTTTCGGAAGATGGACCTTGAAATGGTCTGGCATGTATAGTGGCTATTGGGAACGAAGTCGAACTAAAATAATACGATTTATTTATTTTATTTTTTGTCTATATTTCTGAGATGAGGTATTGTAACTATTTACACTGTTCTGACTATTGTCCTCATCTTCATTGAGATATTCACCACGTTTCGGCCATTATACGCTCCGGCATTCTTCAGCTGATATACGTTGGAATTTCGAACCGAACCCTTTATCTCGTCGACCGGGGTAGATTGTTCTACTTCCACATGCCATGCCTTTTCTGGATATCTCAGTTATTTCCCTTTAGTAACTCAAATCTCCGATCTGCTGTGGCCAGGTATTGAACTCACCACTCTTTGCGTCAAGTCACCGGGTTACTTCAACGCTTTTTTCCACTGGTCCATCTGTCCTTGTTATTTTATTATTATTATTATTATTATTATTATAAAATACGTGCACACATTAATTATATCATATGCACTTCAAGATACATTCTCTTGGGAATTATATTTTATTTAACGTCGGCTGTTTATTTTATATAATAATAGTTTCAAGAATTTTAAGTCTTTCCTTGGATTGGATGTTGTATAGTATTTTGGTGCTATCTACTAGTATTTGGCTTATGTCAATAATTGTATTATAGTCATTCATGATGTGCTGGTCGATGTATGCACGGATTACACAAAATTTCGACAGGTGACAGGTCAATCTTCGAGAGAGTGTGGTGCATATGTGACCATCGTAAGTATTTAATGTTGTTTTTCATTATTAGCATTGGAGATGCATTCTCCTGATGGGGAGGCAGGAGAATTCATAGGCAACCTTATTTTTTACATAGGGAGGATTTATAAGGCCTAGTGTTGTTGGTAATAATTAAGATGTTTTAAGTTTAAGGTAGTAAATGATAAATCTTAGATGTTTGTTAGGATGATTGAGTGATATGTACCTTGTGAATTATGTTTTTAATTGCTTTTACATCCTGCTTATAATTAAAGTGCATTTGGTTATGATAGAATAAGTTAATGGTCTATTTGTGTTTGTTTGTGTCAGGGAAGTGTCTGACGTAATTTTTTCTGAATTTCGTTAGGCTTTATTTGTTCGATGACGACGTGGTTAGAAAATCATTATGGATTGGGATTTGTTTAATGTTTCTAATTTTTTTTTATAGAATAATAAAAGATTACTTTGGCTCGATAAATCATGTTTTTTTTTATAATAGCTATACTATTTAAAACGTCCAGGATTCAGACATATTGTTGATTAGTATTTGTTTAATGTTGCTAAGTTCCTCATAGAATAATATGTCCGAAGCAGAGATTACTTTGGCTCGATAACAAAAAAAAGCTATTCTGTAGCTGTGAGATATTCACTTTGTAGTTAAGTAAACACGAGTTTCTTTGTAAAGAGAAGTGGTAAAATTATGGCTATTGACATCAACTAATATATATATATATTATGTTTCTATCCTGAAAGCATTAATATTTAGGTTTGTACGTCTATAATACAGGATTTCACAATATTTTTTCAGTTCATGCCTTATTGAACAGATGAAATTAAGATATTATGCTTTGTGGGCCAGAAACATATGTTACTTTGCGTTTGGGGAGAGTTATTGTCAACCGTAAAAAATCTCTAGGTTATGAAAACATAAAACTTCCTTTTGGTTTTTAAAGACATTTGTACATCCATGTACACTCTGTACATAGGGAGAGAGGTAACATATGTTGGAATCTATGAGTTCTCCATCTCGCTCTCACTTTATCTATCTATCTATCTATCTATCTAAAGGATTGAAAACGTCCTTGCCGAATTAAGAGAGATACTCGATGACCGAAGTCTTTCTCTTATTAAGCGAGAAGCCCATGACAGTTACAGAAAAGCACTGCAAATTTTGAGAGAACACTACTCATCAAAAGGAAATCCCATAATAATTTCCTTGTATACAGAATTAACTTTCCTATGAAAAGAAAGTGGTGAAGGTATTCCTGGCTATCTCACTCTCCTTATAAAGGACTCTAAAATCCACATGCATATCCTGAGAGTTTTTGTCCCCGATCATCTCCCGCTGGCTAGAGAACTCTCTATGAAATCTCCAGACCATTCGTATATGTGTCTCCGTCTATCTCTCCTCAATTCAGTAAGATAGCTCTTCTTTCTCTATCGTTCACCTTCCTCTCAAGACTGTGGTGTACTCAATTCCGATAATATAGAGAAGGCCACCTCACTATATCCGTTTGCAAACATATTCGTGTTCGGTGACTTTAACGCCCACCATACTAAACTGTTTTGTTTGTGATTTTCATCAATGATCTTCCTGGTGTCATCAGTTCTCAAGTAGGCATCTACGCAGATGATATTGCCATTTACTCCTGCCTCAATAGTAAATCCGGCATTGCCGACAAAGTTAACCTTAATAGATAGATAGATAGATAGATAGATAGATAGATAGATAGATAGATAGATAGATAGATAGATAGATTCGCGCATGCGTATGTGTGTGTGTAAGGGTGTCATTGCTACTAGAAAACTAGCAAGTTCGTTCTTGTAAGACATGGATTATTAGTAAAAATCCTTTGAACCAGTTAAACATACGGAAATAAATAACGCTCAGCATAATTCAAGCGAAATACGAAATTAAGAAACTTACAATTAATTGTTTCATTCTTTTTTTTTTCTTTTATTAATTGCCTCAATTAACGAAAGCAGTGTTCAAATCATTTATTTTAAATAATGTCTATTGTATTTCGCAACGCGTCGGCATACATATCACACAACGCTCAACGCACACCAAAAACTAGGTTTGCCATTTGTCTATAAGTGTGTATCTGAGAAAGACACAGAAAGAAAGAAAGAAAGAAAGAGAGAGAGAGAGAGTGGGGGGTGCATGGAGAATAAGTGTGAGATAGTGTGTGCTTTTAGAAAAAATATCATGAAACAAATTTTTGCATATTTGAGAGAGATAGTTTTTTTTTTAATATGGAAGCATAAAAATGGTTGTAGGTGTGAGACAGAAATTTTTGTATATGATATATGTAGTATATATTGGGGGTAGGATGCTGAAAATTTCTGTATATGATATACGTAGTATATATATTGGCGGTAGGGTGCTAAAAAATTCTGTATATGATATATGTAGTATATATTGGGGGTAGGGTTCCGAAAACTTCTGTATATGATATACATAGTATATATTGGGGGTAGGGTGCTGAAAATTTCTGTATATGATATATGTAGTATATATTGTGGGTCGGGTTCCGAAAATTTCTGTATATGATATACATAGTATATATTGGGGGTAGAGTGCTGAAAATTTCTGTATATGATATACGTAGTATATATTAGGGGTAGGGTGTTGAAAATTTCAGTATATGCTATATGTAGTATATATTGGGGGTAGGGTGCTGAAAATTTCTGTATATGCTATATGTAGTATATATTGGGGGTAGGGTTTCGAAAATTTCTATATATGATATACGTAGTATATATTGGGGGTAGGGTATCGTAAGGTTTTCCATCTGTCCAGAAAATGATTTACACAGAAAAAAACTGATTTTCAGACCCTACCTATCGCATAGCCTCGTTGAAGGTTACTAAATGCGTGTGATATGAAGTTAAGAGGAGGAAATAAGCAGTGAATATTATGAGGATATGGGGGATAGATAACGGTTGCCCCTAAACTTGAAGACGTTGAGATTGTAGTTCTGGGAAGCCTCCACGGGGAAGAACCATGTGTCGTGTCTTTTCAGGATGTGAGCGATCATGGCTCTCCATAATTCTTTCTCGTTTGTAATTCTTAATAAATTTTGTCTTTTTGTTATCTCTCCTAAACCTTGCTCTGCCATCCATTTAATCAAGCTCGCTAAGTAAATTATGTGTTGCTTCCTTTGTCTCTCTTGCTTTCAATGTCCTGTGAGTATTAAACTTTCCAAGCCTACTTTCCTTATTATGTACCCTAGCAATTTCAACTGTCTCTTGCTGATGTTAGATATAAGTTTCCTTTTTGTTTCCATTTTCTCTAAAATCTCGCCGTTGCTCACATGTTCGGTCCATAACATTCTCAGCATCAAAACATGTAGAATGAAATTTATGTTGCTTCAAGTCCCTTCTTCATATGTAAGAAGATTTTCCAGTATTCAATGCCATATGGAAGGATTGATATTCCGTAACAGTTCAGTAGTCTTTGTTTCTAACGAAATATTTCTGTTTCTTAATATTATGCTTATCTTTTAGAAGGCATCTTTCGCTATCCCAATGCTTCTTAAGGTTTTAGTATCACACTTTCCATCCTCTGTTAAAACACTTCCCAGACGTTTAAATTGTTGTACTTGTTTGATTTTGACGTCTCCATTTTGTAATTTGTACGTTTGTCCGTTTCTTTTGCTAACAACCCTGCATTCTGTTTTCTTGCAGTTAACGTTTTATCTTCTCTTCTCGCTTCCCTTCATTAATTTTCTGTAGGAGCTGTAAAATGGTGTATGCGGAGGAAAAGACTGCAGAATAGTGTCTGTTAGGGAGAGGGAGCTGTAGAATGGTATCTGTAGGGGTAAAGTAGATGTAAAATTGTTTGTAGAATGGTGCCTGTTGGGGAGTGCTGTAGAATGGTATCTGTAGGGGAAGGGACTATAGATCTATAGACTATAGTGTCTGTGTGGGGAATGGGTTATAGAATGATGTCTGGGGGGAATGGTTTATAAAATTGGTTCTGTGGGGAAGAGGCAGTAAAATAATGTCTGTGGAGTAAGGAACTGTAGAATGGTACCTGTGGGGAAGGGATTGGGAACAGCAGAATGGTGGCTGTTGTGGGAAGGGGCTGTAGAATACTGTCCGTAAGGGTAAAGGAGTTTCAAAATTGTGTCTGTGGAAGAAGGGACTGTAGAACGGTGTCTGTGGGGGAGGTGCTGTAAAATGGTGTCTGTAGCGGTTGAGGCTGTAGAATGATGCCTGTGGAGGAAAGGGTTGTAAAATGGAGTCTGCTGTGGGGGAGGGGAATGTAGAATGGTGCCTGTTGGGGGGAAAGGGCCTATAGAATGACGTATGTTGGGGAAGTGGCTGTAGACTTGTTTGTTGAGGAAGATACTGTAAAATTGTGTCTGTGAGGGGAAGGGGTTGTAGAATGGTGCCTGTGTGAAAGGAACTGTACAGTTGTAAATAAGTCATTCTCCACAAGCCTGCGTAACTGGTTTTGAAGTCTGTCAAGGCAGGAGAACGGTACTTGATTCGTAATTTCTTTTAAGTCTTCTTCAAAATTACCACACCGTGAAAGTTTATGCTTCATGCTAGATACTTTATTATTCAAACTCCAGACGTTTAGAAATTGCTTATATAAACTTCTTTAAATATTTTCCTTCTCTTCATTTTATTAAGATGTTTTTTTTCAAGTTTATCCAATGCAGTTGTCCATTCCTATGATTAAACACTGCCTTTGTGAAGGATGCGAATCGTCCATATACAGTTCTGCATGTGTTATATAACCTTGAAATTTAAGTTAAGTGGAACAACGAAAATAGGGTAAGGGATGAGACTAGCACATTCAGCTGTATGGTTAGAGCATAAAACTAAAGAAGAAGAGGTGATGATATCAAGTCGGCACTTTTCAGGTCATAAATATATGAAATTCTGTGACTTCTGTTAGTCCGTCTGTCCGTCATACCCTCTAAAATAGCCATACATTAACCAATCGAAGCCAAATTTTAGGGAGAAGTGCAAACAGGTAAGGAGGTACAAAGTACAGTTGGGGGCGTAGCTTAGTACAATAAATGTTCATTAATTTTTTGGGAAAAATTAAAAAAATTTATTATTTGACATACAAAATACTCCTACTATTTTAAAAACAATTTAATGATTAAAATAACAAATATCTATTTAATAAAAATGCAATATTGTTTAGTTTTTTTTTTTTTTTTTTTGTTTTGTTTTTTGCATATAATTTTTTTAAGTTTTTATTTAAAAGAAACTAGTTTCTAGTTCACCCTGCGTTTGCGGGGACTATAAACAAATCACAAGGCCAAACGCTTCAAAAAGTTGAAATTTGGCTCCAGAAAGAATATTTAAGCATAGCCAATTGTATGTTGAATGCTCAAGGGTAAGAAATCCTAAGAATTTATTCGTCGCTGTTAAAAAGGAAAAAAAAAAAGAATTTTTCTTAAAAATATTATTTACCATGAATTCCTATAAAATTAAATTAAGGAAATTATTAAATCGCGAAGTAGGGTTTTGTCAAAGTATTTTTCCAAAACAAATCAGTTTATACAAATTTCATCGATTGGTTTGCGAAATTGAACGAAACGTGGACTTCGCAAATCTCGACAAAAAAATTGTTAGTGATAACTTCAACAATACTGTAAGGATTTCAACACGCTTCAGTTCAAAATCGTTTCCGCAGTCTTGGAAGGGATGACTAATTCTCCAGTCTGCAGCCTCTTTTCCCACAGATGCAATGTTGCAAGCGCGTCGATTCTCTATCACTATTTCCATGGCAAATGTTCATACCAGCTGCATTTTTTAGTTCCACCAGTTCAGTTCAGGTCATTAAAGATCTGACATAATATGCCACTTCCACGTAGTCGAATCACCCTCATTTCCACTGTGTTCTAGATGTAAGAAAAAGTTCAACTCAAACAACTCCCCCCACCCCCGCCACAAAACTCTCGCTTTCCTATAGCAGGCATGAGCAGGCTTTTTCAAAAGGTTGGCCGTTTGAGATACAGTACATCATAAGGCGGGCTGCATTATTAAAAAAAAAAATCAAGGTAATTTATCATTGAAGATACTGCGGCCATTTTCTCAACAAATGTTTATACGCATAAGAACCCACCTTAGAAAGGAGGAAAAGTCAATTTTATTTTGAGAAAAGATTCTGAAGTCTTGGCATAACCTTATCACTGATGTCAGAATGATTAACACACGCTGCTTCGTGTGATTTATTTCTCATTTATTCATTTGAATAGGCAAAAATATTTATTCTCTAAATTAAATAATAATTATCTTTGAAGCAAAATATGTTTACACGTATGATCTTCCTTAATGAAAATAGCCAATGGTTTAAAAATTCTGACAACGTTATCTCCAACAAAAGGAAACATTGTACTTAATCATTGTTTATATATGTTGTTATGCACGAGAATGTGTGAGTGAACAAGTGAGAACAAAAGGAAACAAACAACATTTTAATAAAATAAACGTTATTTTTCTCATGAAACTTGGCGTGCTTTTCAAAAAGCCAGTTGGAGCGAAAATGCTCCTCGGGCAGCAGTTTGCTTCATGACTGCCCTAAACACTGCAATTAAGCCCTTGAAGACTAGGGTTAGCCATTATCTATCGCCCTTCTCTTTAAAATATTTATTTCGTACCTCTGCCTCTTTTATTCATATTAAACACTTCATTCATTATTATAATTTTAAGGCTAGCCCTCTACCTTCGATTCTTGTATTGGATAAATTTTAGTTTTAAGTTGATTCCTCCTTAGGTGCTTTTTTAATATCATGTAGTTCAAATCTTTACAGCTAGAACACGTCATGCTATTTCCGCGGAGTCGAATCACACTCATTTCCCTCGAATTCCAAATGTAAGAAGGCAATTCAACTCAGCTATTTCCAAAGCTTGTTTGATTTGTTTTGTTTTTGTTTTTTAAGGCTTATCAACGCTTTAAAGCCGAATCATATTTCAGGTTATAGGAAGTTGTTTAGTTTACCCGGTGCTACCAAGCGGGCCCCCATCTAGTTACTGAACGAACTCGTCACTGCTTAATTTCGCTAATCAAACGAGAACCAATGTTTTCAGCGTGAATTGAACGGAAATCTATTTCCAGAGAAAGAACTACCACTTCGTAGAACAGACTCCTCTGTGAGTGCTTCCCTGAACACCACAATATTGACCTCTTCAAGAGTCAATCATTATTATCTATCTTCCTTACCATCGTAGTCTTAACTTACTATCTTTATCTTTCGTTCATACTATACACCTCATCATTTAACAGTTGACCTCTACTCTGAGTGACTCTCGAGCCTTGTAATGTGTGAATTTTAGTTTAAAAAAACGTTGATTTCTTACTGGATGCTCTTTGAATAGGATCCAAGAAATATCTATTCTAAGAGCATCTGCAGTTAGATTTATAAAGTTATCGCACAGATTTATTGATTGGGTCCTGATGTTCGACTTCTGATAAGTATATTTGCTAATAAATAGAAAAGCTATTTTAAAGAAGGTCAAAGTGCATATTTTCCTACTGATCAATATTTTGTATTTGTAAGGCAGTTAATAAAAATCGCTAAAATTCTGGCAGCATAAATCCATTCATTCTCTACGTCTGTTTGTTGTGCAATTATTAAAAAAAAAGACAATCAAGATTGAAATACAAGGACATGGAAGCTTCCTTTCGATAAGTGATAAGGGTAAATATTTTCGTTTCGGTTGGGTCAAAGGGTAAAAATGGCTTCTTCTAATTATTTTTTCAGAGCATTACTGCTTCAGTTTAATTAATGAACATGCTAAAAAAATGATGAGACAAAATAGATTTTGTCATTACAGGCTAAGAATCTTTTATCCGAAATTCTTGGGACCGGAAGTGCTTCATTTTTCAGATTTGTTCGGATATTGGAATACAGACTATTTAATTTGTATATGGCATCTAAAAATTAGGGCAGCTTGGGAACAGAACCCAATCATAAACATGATGTCCCTTTACATTTCATAACACTGCTCATATACATATCCTGAAAGTAGTTTAATATAAATAACATTACACCCTAAAAGTAGTTTTATATAAACTTTAATAAATTTTGTGTACATACAGATACAGGTAATGGCGCTAGTCATGTAATTCTCACATGGATTTTTAAGTGGTGAAATTAAGTTAAAACAAAACAACATGATCACTACTTACAAAAAATATATAAATGTAGGACTTTTTGACATTTTGAATAATATCTTTATTGAGCATGAAACACCTGGTAAGCAATCTACAAACGATAGTGTTGCTGTGACGACCGCTAACACAAAACTGTCACCAACGTAGGCTACGTAGATGTGCTGGGGAAGCCCCACCCACGGCAAATGTGGTCACTTACAACAGCTGCACATCACCTAGACAACCTTCCTGGTGCTTTCTGTAATTTTCCCTTTGTGGCAATTTATGTCAATAACTGAAAAACTTCCGGATTTTCGAAGTTTTTTCGGATCTTGAAATTTCGGATAAAGGATGCTCAACTTGTAATGGCCACTGATAACGATTGTAAATCACTCACACAAATAGATATGAACAGATAATGATAGAGAGAAATTTGAAAAGGAACTGCCAAGAATATTAATTGATTTTTTAACGACTTATTAACCCTTTATGGGTCTATTTAAAGCTGAAAAATATTTTGGATTGTAGATATAATTCTTTTTTTTTTTAAAAAAAAGGGGGATATTGCATTCACATTTTTTAGGGAATAGCAATGATTTTTTTCAATACAAGTGTTACTATTTAACCCATATCTGAGGTTCAGAGATGGATTCATACCTTTCTCAACGGCATTTGCGTGTAAGTGAATGTGACATCACTGACAAATTGACCATGCAGTTTCGAAACCGGATACATTGTCTGAAAAGAAAGTTCTAACCACCCAATCAGAAGGATAACAAGCATAGATAGATAGATAGATAGATAGATAATGAACATAATGAGATAGATAGATAGATAGATAGATAGATAGATAGATAGATAGATTTTTTTACTACTTTTCACCAAATACAAGGCCCAACAACCACCCAAAGTAGAGGATTACTGTGTGGAGTTTTATTAGCGTAAGAAAGGGCAAGGTAACCGGTAAGATAGACTACTAATTCTAGACTTGAAAGGGTCAAGATTTAATTAACGAATAAAATTTCAGAGTTCAAATAGACAAACAGATGTGAACAGTCTGTGAAAGAGAAAGTAATTGGTGACCAAATAATACTATTTCGGCTTCTTGTTTAGAAACAAAAAATACTTAAGTTTTTCATTGGCAATCTATTCCTAATTGTAAAAATGATGAAAATGATGCGTTTGTCATTGTGAATGCCTTCTCAAATATTTTACGTGGTACAATTGTCTAATATCAATAAAATTACAATCCACGCTTGTATATATGAGTCTGCAAAGAAATAGCCTATGGGTAATAGAATATTACTTGCAAAAATTCTAATGTCTGATTTACAGGGTGGACATCAACGAGCAGATGTGATATGTATATTCAGGCCTATGGTAATTGCAAGTAGTATTAGCCTTTCCCTTATGTGGAAACATTCGACATTCATTGATCAAGCAGCCAGTACTACTGTCGCTGGAAATTTATAAAGTTTTCCTTTTAAAGCAATTTCATTGGAAAATAAGTTTCTCAAGTCCAGTACCTGTTATACCGGGGGGGGGGCAACTCTTTGCTTTTGTGCCCCTAAGACTCAAGTTGTGTGAATGCCTAGTACTGAGAAATGTAAGAAAGGAAGCCATTTTAAATATGTAAAAACAGATGAAACATGAAATAAAAACTTTATTCAAATTAAGTATAAACTAAATTTTTATTTCACTCTTTGATTGACCTCTCAATATGGGTGACCAGGGCCGTCGCACCATTTGCCCCCACCTACTTCTACAGTTTACTGCCTGATATCGCTCTTTCCACTATTGATGGGAATTTCCCAACATTTTGTTTGAAGTAGTGTGATTATGCCATTATTTTATCTTCGAGATGCAAGTGCTATTCTTTTTAGTTGTTTCCGTTGTTGAAAGTCCTTGCTATGGTAATTTACCCACGCACGCATGTACTTTCCCAGCTACAAATAGGAGCAGGTACTGCCTTTTGGAGAGGGAAATTTCCAGCAGTCAGCTCTGACAGTCGGACCGAACATTCTTGCTGTAACACTCTCATTTGTATGTTTGTATTACTGTTTCTGTTAATATATTTAACTAAATTCCTCTTTGTATCTTTATTTATGACACTAACAAGGCCACAACAGTCCTCAAGTGAGAAGGATTCTGTTATCTGATACAGCTCTTTGTTTGTGATTCTATAGCACCAGTCCACGAGGATCGAAGAAGGATGGTCCCCACTGAGGAACACTGATCTGAGAAAGCGGTCGTATAGAGATAACAATTTAGATATTTCTAAACGAGTCTGACGCTACGCGTGACATCCACATGAGTCTCTCGACATGACAATACTATTTAAGAATATGATTTTATTTTAAGTCTTGTATGAACTTGAGGTGTTGGGTGAAACTTTCTTAGCACAACCTATTCTAAGCTAATTTCCTTATTTCCTATGCTGAATTTGTTATAACACCGAGGTATTTGAAGAGTTTGGTATTTACTAAATGCAATTCTGAATTTTTATGATGCATTCAGGGTAGGTGCCATCACTGCTTTCATTCCAGTTCTAGATCATAATTTCTCCGTCCTGGGTATGACGATAAACTTCATCCGCGTCCTGGGTAAGATGATAAACTCTGTCCAACAGCAGAGCCTCTGATCAGGAGGTATTGAGGCTCGTGGAACCACCTTTTAATTGCTGGTGTTCCCAGGTCCATCCTGACCCGGGGTGGTAGCACCTGTTGTGGTCCCAGCTATGGGCAAATAGTTAACCCTGAAATTGAAAATAACTATTACCAGAAGCAATACGCTTTTAAAAAAAATATTACCAGCAATAGGTTTTTGGAAGAAAAAAAAAAGCAAATATTAGCAGCAATACGTTTTTGAAAATAATATATACAATTTTGAGGAAAAAATATTACCAGAAATAGATTTTTGACAAAACAAAACAAAACAAAAAATATTACCAGGAAAAAAGTTGTCGGCATTAAATGACCCACTGAGATTGATATGCCGTAAAACAAAACAAACAAACATAATTTCTGTTTTGGAAAAGTTTATCTTGAGTCCTATGTCTTTGATCACTCGGTAGAAGACATTGATTTTTTTTTTTTTTTTTTTTTTTTGTTCAAGAATATTTTCATCCCAACTACGAATAGCTATGTCTTCAGCATATCCTCCCTCATCATCAGTACATTGGCGTTGGGAGGAAAGCAGGATTGCTGTCTACTATTATTAGATTCGTTTGGGATGTGGCATAGAATACTTAAATAGTCAGTGCCTATCTCTTCACAGCTGTGTTTGTAAATGCGCAGGGAAAAGTCCGGGAAAAGATTAAATAGACTTTGGTTCTCCTTTCTTCCTTGTCGTACTCCTAATGTGGTTTGAAATATTTCTGTATTGTGGTCCTCGCCAGAAACGCATGATATTATCGACCAATATATTTCCTCTAATAGTTGGATGCATTCAGAGGAATCAGAGCATAGAAGATGGTTTCTAATGGAAGAGAAGAAGATGTCACAATTGATTTGTTCATTTGCAGCTGCGAGGTCAACAAAACAATCTCAGATATAGGTAATATAATAATAAGCTACTGTATCTGTTAATATGTATTACTATCAATATAATTGCTGGTATGTCAATACTTACCCACGCAATTCAAAATATTAATTTAATATAGTGCCGATGTTTACATTTACCAAAAATTCACACAGGTGATATGCAGGGTATCCATAAAGTCTCTTTACAATTTAAAAGATTTATTACAAAAGAAAATGAACAAATAAATATTTGGAAATTGTTACAAAAATGAAGATAGATATTGATTTTTTAACTAATTTAATACATTTCCATATGCCACCATTAGCTGTCCGAAGCAGATGAAAACGATACTTGATTTCTTGCCATATTCGCTGTAGCATAGCTTCATCAATGGTGGCATTGACATTAATGATCTTTTGCTTTAGATCAGTGTTGTCCCGTATCTTTGTTCGATACACGATATCTTTAACATAACCCCATAGAAAGAAGTCCAAGGGAGTGATATCTGGTGAACGTGGCCAGGGAATTGGGACATCCACCGGTCTGGAAATGTTTGATTTAGGAACCCACCAACATGCAGTACCCAATGTGGTGATGCACCATATTACTGGAAAATGATGATTGGTTTAAGATCATCTAGTTGTGGCGCCACATCAGTTGCCTTTGTAATATTTTTTTAATTGTAAAGAGATTTCATGGACACCCTGTATTTTGATATAAATAAGAAAAAAAGAGATCAAAATAAAATATGAAAAATAAAACTGGAAAAAATTATTTGAACATATTGATTTCATATCTCAGCTGAAGTGACCCGTTTTGTAATTACTGCCCGTGATATTTTTTTCTTAACCTTTCTCAGCATTACTTTGAAATTTAGCCCCACTCTTGACCCTTGCAAGCTGCCTTTAAATCATTAACAATTTTTTCGGTTTCACGAATAGATGCAATCCTTAAAGCGTCACCATGAATTTTCAATTGGATTTAAGTCAGTGGATTAACTAAACCACTGAAACAACTCTATTTTATTACGGATAAACCATTCTCGAGTTACTTTTAGCTTTATACTTCAGGTCAATCACTTGGTTTGTAGCTGTTTTAAAATAATTCTGTAAGTCTATGTCCATAGCTGACAAATACAAACAAAAATTTTAGTTCTTCGTTGAGATGGAATTCACAAAGTAAAATCGAATTCTCCTTTGACTACTATCTATAATATGCAAGTAGGGAAGATGGGTACTCTGATTTGAGCGTAGTAACTGTGAGTATGCAGGATTTTTTAAAGTCTTGATTTCATGTCAAAGTTAAGGTTAATAGAGTCATGAGCGGACATCCGATCCCAATCAAAGCAAGCGATGAAAAGAGGAAGAGCCTCGTTTTGGAATTCTGGGATCGAGGTCAGATAGTTAAAGCCTTTCCGTTTCCTGTTTTATTTTTTTATTTTGCATGATGGGAAAAGGGTTTATTTTATTTTATTCATTCTTTATTTTATTTATTCTTTATTTTTGATTGCAACCTACATTACCCATTACTCTTCTAGCTCCAATAGTTACACCGAAGAGAACAAATTAGCCTCCAAAATAGATAACTTTCTCCATTAATGATTCCTAGGTCCACATAAAAGTAGAAATATCCCTCAAAATCATGACATTTCTATACACGATATAGCCCTTGGTATGATGATAAACAACATCCGACAGAAAGGCCTCTGATCGGGAGATCGGAGCTTTTGAGGAGCGTGGAGCCACCTCTTAATTAATGTTATACCTAGGTCCACCCTGACTCGGAGTGGTAGCACCTGTTAGGGTCTCAGCTATGGGCAGATAGCGAACTCACAAAGAAAAACAAGACTATGAAAGTATGAAAAAACATTTTTATAGTAAAAATACTATCAATACATTTTTATATATAAAAAAAATACCAACAATACCTATTTATAGCAGAATTATCAACAATACATTTTATCTGTAGTCGAAATGATAAGATTGTGTTAAAAATATTTACATTTCGGTATTAAATAACCCATAGAGGTTGATATGCCGCTAAACAACATCAACCCGACATGATGAGCTGGGTTGGGACCAAAAAATTCAATTTTCATCTCTTCCGGTTAAAGAGCTTTCTTTAAAAAAATTATTCGGTTTCTCGAACAAACTTCATCCGAGAATACTTGCCCCTTGTTTTGTTTTTATCGTTTACCACTCTTTTACATTAAGTTCAGAAAAGACACTTGTATGCACACAAGAAAAACATAATAATAAAATCTAAACAGAAGTACCTTAACAGTCTTGTTCAACGAAACATGTATTAAATAGGGATTTTTACCCAAATACACGACTATATTTTTTTTAATTATTTCACCCCAAGCAAGACAACAAAGATACGTTGGGTGGGGGAATGGGTGTGAAAGAATATAAGAAAAACATTATTAAGGAGCGAGAACAATAAAAGAACAGAATTTAAGAAGACAGAAGAAAACGATTAACATCGCATTTACATTTTTGAAGATCAAACCTGACTTGAAAGCAAGAAGCCGGGAGAGATTTCCACAAGCGAGAAGTGCGAAAAAAGAAACTGTTAGCATAGAAGTTACGGTTTCAGATTGACGAGCCAGATTTTTTCCGCAGTAGGTTGCCATCCAAAGCTATAGAACCCGGTCAGTCCTGCTATTTACCCATAGCTGGGGGGGGGAGAAGAGGATTCATACATTTCTCAAGGGTATTAACACGTAAGTGAATATAATGGATTTGACTTGAATTCGAACTCGGCTCTCCAATTCCTCACTCCGAACCGCTATCCATTATTCTACCGTTTACATCGACTAAATTTAGCCTACGCCTTTACAGAGCCCTAATAATTGGGTGATCACTGAGAATCGAACTCTCTAATATTTTACGCAAAACTCCTGTGTGCATGTCTGTGTGCCTAATTGCATGGTAACAAAGTGCTTCTCAAAGTAATTTCTTTCTTAAATTTCGTGCACAAATCACAAGGTCTCGTGCTCCTACTAGATGCCTCAAGATTATCTTGACAAAATCCAAAGAAGGGTCTGTAATCTATTGGATCATGACCTGCCATCTCACTTTCCCACCGCTGTGGTGTCTCTCTGTCTTTTCTACAAATATTGTCATGGCAAATGTTCTGATAAGTATTCCCCCCTTGTTGCCTCGCCTGAATGAACTTAAATGCACTACTAGACTAGTAACTAAGGTTTTACTGTTGAAATACCTAGATGCAACCGCCAGCTATGTGTTTCAGTGTTTCTCAACCTTTCTAAGCAACGGCACACCTAGGAGCAAATGAAAATATCACGGATTTCTTAGTGAAATATTTAAAGGGTATACATTTAAATGTTATAAAATAAAACCATAGATTAAAAAAATATACTAGCACAAATATGAACTTACTTCATTACAATGTTTCTATTCAACTATTTGTGCAGCTTATTTAGTAAAATACTATTGCTGTACGATTACTACTTCCACGTGCATATATATATATATATATATATATATATATATATATATATATATATATATATATATATATATATATGAAGAAAATATACAGAAAAACAAACAAAAATCTTAATATGCAATTATGCTGTATTAATGTTAATATAAAGTCGACGTCGGACGTTTCGGTCTATTTTAGACCATCTTCAGGACATTTTCATTTAAACATAATTAACATTAGAACATATAAAAATTCAACACGAAAAGACGATGGACATAAGAGCACAACTAATCCAAACAGTTAACTGAAATTTTTATATAACGTTGACTTTATATTACGTTGACTTTATATTAACATTAATACAGCATAATTGCATATTAAGATTTTTGTTTGTTTTTTCTGTATATTTTTTCTTCATACAGTCGGATCTATATCCATATATTTGCTTACATATATATATATATATATATATATATATATATATATATATATATATATATATATATACAAGGAGGTGTTTGAAACAAAATGTCTATTTTTGTAGGGATTTTATAAAATATTTATGTTATAATTTTTTATATATATATATATATATATATATATATATATATATATTGGAAATAAAAAAAAAACTAAAAACATTAGAACAGGATGAAACAAATCGTCCAGTACTTTCAGTCTTTAGTCCAAAGGAAAAAGAAAAAAACAAGCGAGTAGTCAAGCTAAACGTAGAGTGCTCAATACGCTAAGTAGAGCGGGAATAAATAGAATAAATCCTAAAGAGCCAGGAAAACCTACCAAGGTTTCACCTAAACAGATCTTCAGGTTAAGCCGGCGTCAGTCGAAGATTCAAAGCCGTTGATGCACGGCAGGGATGAAGGTGAATTTAAGTGTATTTATTTTTAGATAAACATACAGTGACTGAGAGAACTCGATTCGGTTTACCAAAGAGTCTTGCATTATTTGCCGTAATAGTCACTGTTTACAAACTCACACTTCCTCCCCAAGAAGTATATTCAGGGTGACCCCCAAAAAACGGGAACTTTTTAACAATCCAATAAAACCAAGAGTGATGGAAGAAAAATATTTTATTCATGGTAATTGAAACCTTAAAACATGCCATTTAAGAAACAATGATGGAATTTTCATTTTTTTAAAATTACGTCCTGTAGATGGCGTCCTCCTGTACAAATGCATTCTTGAAATCTGCTGTTGAGATTCCTCATTGACTGCTGCAACTGGGATACTGTGAATTTCATCTTGAATTCTAAATGGCGAAATGTTTACTTGCTCAAGGTCACTGTCTCGCAGTGTTGCCACTTGCTCATGTCTGGCAATACGCATTTCAAAAATTCCCGTTTTTGGGGTCACCCTATATATATATAAAGTGGTCTGTTTTTTCTTTAAATTATATATAATATATATATATATATATATATATATATATATATATATATATATATATATATATATATATGCGGTACACTTAAAATCGGGTGGCACCGGCTGTTGAGAATCACTAGGTTAATCACTAAGACTTATATCACTAAATCATTAGCATCCCAACAAAAAAAAAGAAAAATCTAAAAATATTTTTTGGCTTTAAATAACCTGAAAAGGGTTGATAAGCCGTAAAAACCAGAAAGAAATTACTATGAAATGCACTTTGTTGCTATGCAAGCAGGCGAGTTCTGTTCTCCGTGATCAACCAATTAGTAGGGCTCCGTAAAGGAGTAGAACCAAATGAATCAAATCAAATCGCCTTTGATTACTGTTAATTTAAAATTGAACAATAAAATTATAATGGTATCAGGGCTGTCTTTCCTAAAGATATTTTTCAATCGTTTTAATCAGGTTTCCTCCTTGGTACCTCAGCCACATGAATTTAAGCGTACTACTAGATTGGCAACTAGGTATCCATGTTTTACCGTTTAAGCAGCTAGATGAAACCGTAAGTTCTATTCTAATAGTTTCTTTCATCGCACTTCTCGCCTGTGGAACTCACGTTCGGTTTCTTGCTTCCCTGACAACTACAACCATTAAAACTCTTCTGCTTTCCTTGTTGTTATTTTATTGCCCTTCCTCCTCACTAAAGTCTTCTCATTCTCTTTCACTCCCTGTAACTCCTTGCGTCTTAGCGGCATTATCGCCTTGCTTGGGGTGAAATGATTAAAAAAATTCTTCCATTCGCCAAGATATTCCTTTTATTTAGTCCTTTTAATTCAGTGGTTCTCAATCTTTTTCTATTCATGCGCCCCCACTTTAATTGATGATTTTTTATGCCCTCACTCCTAGCCATTTACTTTAACAAAAGTTTATTTTACAATTTCCAGAACAAAATAAACGGTGATATTTCTCTATATAAACTTCAAAACTGCTTGTTTTAAAAACCCAACAAGTAAAATGAAATAAAAGTTCAAGGGTTTGTTCTTAATCTGACTATCGGATGGAGGTGTATCTGTTCACTTGTACAGGTGATTAACAGACGTGAGAAACTAATTATTTTATTTCATTTCTTCTACCGGTATTTCCTATCGACAACACAGCATAATTAATATTGAAAATTAATTTTAAAAAGGGGAGGGAATTCAGCTTTCACCGTGTAAAAAAGGAAATGAATATGAGTGAATATTACGTGGATCATTCAATAAATAAATGGAAGTAATTTAGTGAATAAAGCTAAAAAATATATTTCAATTACATAATTTTAGTTTATTAGAACTAAAATATACAGGAAAACAAGGCCCTTTTAGTGAACTTGTACCCCGCCCCCTACGCCAAATACCAAACTTTTCGGTAGCCCCTCCCCCACTAAAATATGTCAGTGCCCCCTTGTGGTCATGTAGGCCACGGTTAAGAACAACTTTTTGTAGTTTCTGGCTATAATTTAATATTCCATGTTGACTCTGTTCTTTTATTGTCCTTTCTCCTCAGTAAAATCTTCTCATTCTCTTTCCTTCCCAATAACCCCTTGCGTCTTAGTGGTTTTATCGCCTTGCCTGGGGTATAATGATTAAAAAAATGTATACATTCGTCAAGATATTCCTTTTACAAAATCGTTTTAGTTTCTGGCTATAATTTAATATGTCATGTTTTAAGGGAGCTTTCGTTTGCTTGTTGCATGTGACATATTGTTCAAACTTTTAAAAAAATTGCTTTTACAGCCTAACAAGCTGTACACAAGCATTTCTAAACAAAAGGTTTTCGCTTATTTACCAAAGTCAAGAATGAAAACCTATGAACTAGAAAATTGCATCCCCATTTTTTTTTTCTTATCTTTTTAGGAAATATGGTAAAAGTGGCACTTTATTTGTCTGCTGCTGGTTTCACTCGGTGACATTTTTTCTCCTCTTCTCTTCACCTGCTTTTTACTCTCTCTCTCTCTCTCTCTCTCTCTCTCTGATTTCTCCTTCTCTGTCTGTGTGTGTGAGGGGTTCTCTCTCTCTCTCTCTCTCTCTCTCTCTCTCTCTCTCTCTCTCTCTCTTCACTTTTTGATAAAAAGAAAAAAAGAAAGGAAAGTTATTTTCCTAACGTTGTTAAAACAAAGTAGCGGGCCCAGAAGGGATTGTAATAAATAGAGATACTGGTAGCCTTAGATCATTTCGGCATTTACAAGATCACAGTTGTAAATGAAATATACATCAGTGGTGATATACCGGAAGACCTAAGCAGATCCATTTTCATAGAACTGACTAAGAAGCCAGGGGAAAACGAATGAAAATTCCATCCGAAAATCAACTTAATCAGCCATATAACAAAACTTCTAACTGATGTAGAAGAGACTTCAAGCAATAATAGTAATAATAATAATAATAATCCTAATGGGTTGTAACATGGCAACCAAGGAAGTCGAAAAACAATCGAAATATAAAGACATGGAATTCGAAATAGAAAAATTGTGAAAATTAAAAACAAGAATAGTACCTGTCATAGATAGGTGCGCTTGGAATAATAAAAAAGGAACACAACAACACACTGAAAAAAAAATTATTGGAAATTCCAGTTTAAGAGAAATACAAAAATTGTCTTAATGAGTACAGCCCACACACTAAGAAGTACTTTTCCCATATAAAGCTACTGATGTTATGGGAGTTAGAAAAACAAATCATGAAATGTAGCCATAACATCACACCACTGCCTGCCTTAGGTATTCCCACAGACTTTGTAGATATTGTGACCATAGCAGAAATTGAAATATAATAATAATAATAATAATAACAATAATAAAAATATTGTGTCAGCCCAAAATGCAGATTCTGTGATAAATATCCAGAAACGATTGATCATCTTGTATCAGGTTGTACGGTGTTGGCACCCACTGAATATAAAACCCGACATGACAGAGTGGGCCAATATCTGCACTGGAAAATCTGCAACTTCTACGGGAAGAAAACTGAAAGAAACTGGTATGAACACCACCCAGACCCGGTTACGGAGATAGGACCTGTTACATTTCTATGGGATTACACAATACACACTGACAGAACAATCAAGGCCAACCGGCCAGATATTGTTATTAAAGACCACAAGCAAAAACGGTGCCTCCTTATTGATATGGCAGTCCCTGCTGACTGCAATGTATCTTTGAAGATATTCAAAAAGTTGTCAAAGTACAAGGACCTTGAAATAGAAATCGCGAAAATTTGGCATATGGGAACATCAACAATCCCTGTTGTAGTAGGACTGGTTGGAAAAGATTCCAGTAGACTAATTGAAGGGATTCCTGGAAGTCCATGCCTCAAGGAGATACAGAAAATTTTTCTGACAAGTACAGCCCACACCTTACGAAGGGCTTTATCTATGTAATCATTTTTTTTTTTTTTTTTTTGTCAGTGGAAAGTGTCATGACGCCATTTCTAACCTTAGGTCCCTGGGTGGGACCCGGAAAGAAATGTGTAAACGCCAGAAATCAAAGAAAATAAAAATGATAATGATAATAATAATAGGACCAATGCTTGCTAACAAGAACTTACCAAGCACACATTCTGAGATAAATATCCAAATATATCTGATATACGATGGTCAACTGACCATCGTATATCAGATTGCACAGTGTTAGCGCCAACTAAATATTAAACACATGATAGAGTGAGCCAATACCGGCACTTGAAAATATGCAACTTTTACGGGGTGGAAATTGCAAGAAACTGCTATGAACATCGCCTGGACCTGGTTACATGGTGATAGGACCTCTAACAATTTTATGGGACTTTACAATACACGCAAACAGAATAATCAAAGCTAATCTCCCAGACATTGTGATCAAAGATCATAAGAACAGAATGTGCTTTCTCATTGACATGCCTGTCGATGCAGATTGTAATGTATCTTTGGAGATTTTCAAAGAACTATCAAAATACAAGGATCCTGAACTGGAAATCTCACATATGCGACACATGACGACATCAATAATTCCAGTTGTGGTTAAAACACTCGGATTGATTGGAAAAGGTTCCAATAGACTCATCGAAGAGCTTACTAGTAAAGAAATACAAAAAAAATGTATTCACAAGTACAGCTCACACATTATGAAGAGCTTTATCCATGCAAAATGTTTGTAATCTTAATTTTTGTTTTGTTTTGTTTTCTACAAAAATGATCAGTAGAAAATGTCATGAAGCCATTTCCGAACTTAGGTCTCTGGTTGGGACCCGAAAAATGTAATGTCAGGAATCAAAGAAATAATAATAAAAGGAAATAATAATAATAATAATAATAATACAAAACAATGTTTCTTCAATAAAACTCGTTCTTATAACGCAAAGTCCTGATGTGCAAGAACAATTCTTAAACCAGGCACTATAACGATTTATTCTCGTACGCTATCTTTTGTCTGTGTAACAAACAAAAAAGTTTTGCTTGTTTATTCTTGTTACCCAGTGTAATTATTAGGTTGAGTCATAAATAATTGCCGTTTCTGTTCATCAACTTTATTCTTCAAAAATAGACTACATTTTATTCAATTATATATTCAACATTATTTGCAATGACATGTTACCACCTATCAGGCAGCTACCTCTTATTACCTCTTCGATAGCTTCTGAGTAAAATTACACAGATTTTGATGTTAAAATATTTTCGACGAAATCTTCAATCTGGTCTTCATTAGAGAAGGTTTTCCTCGTAAAAAGTAATTTGCAGCGATCGAAAAAGGTAATAACTGATTGGTGCGACATCATGTGAACATGGTGGCTCTTATAGAATAGTTCCATTTTTTTTTCCCTGTGGTATTCTTGGATTTCATTGTCATGGAGAAGAACACATTTTTTCCTATTGACAAGTGCGGGGGGCTTTTTGACCAGACCTTTATGGACTTGTTGCTGCTACTGGATGTATAAAAGCGCATTTAATGTTTCATAGCTTAAGCACTATAAATGGCGATCGCAACACGCATTAACTTTTTTTTTCATGGAGCTCAGCTTTCTGGGGGTTGGTTGTGGAGATTATCCTTTTGCTTTGGGGCTTATGGCTATATCATGTTGAAACATCGATCACCGAAGTTAAGCAACGTTGACTCTGGTCAAACTTGGATGTACTGGTGGTATAAAGGGCTTACTGCATATCACGTTGAAAGACCGATTCTTGTAAGATCACCGAAGTTAAGTAACATTGAGCCTGGCCAGTAACTAGATGGGTGACCGCTTGGAAATATCAGGTGCTATAAGCTTGGATATGTGGGTAGTGTAATGGATAACGAATTGGAAATCGAAGCCGATCTCTAATTCCAGTCGAATTCGTTATATTCACTTACGTACCAATATCATTGGGAAAGGTATGTATCCATCTCTTCTCCCCCATCTATGAGTTAATTAGTAAAACTTGTATCTCGAAAAATTCTTTCTGTCTAAAAATATTATCTGACTTTAAATAACCTGCAAAGGGTTGATAAACAGTAGAAAACTTATCAATCAATCAAATACTGATTAGCTACATAGCCATGACTTTTACATTTATTTATATTCTCTAGAATATAGATGTGCAGAAACTACCGTGTCCGTAAAGTGAGGGATCTGTTTATATATGGATTGTAATATAGAATTGATCCCCCACGTTACATCCACATTATAATTTCTTGTTTGTTTATCAAATTCTGATTAGGTATGAATCCACCCGCAACTATTGGTTAATTAGTAAGCACTGTACCACTAAATCATTATTATGTCCAAAAGAAAAAATTATTACAATCTAGAAGTATTCTCTGGCTTTAAATAAACTGCAAAGGGTTGATATACCATAAAAAAAGCAATCAATAAAAACCTTTTGCGTTGAACGTTGTCATGTGTATCCCATTTTCCATGACCTTTTATGATATATTCAAGGAACGCTTATTTAGGATGATACGTTCGTCATTACAATTGGTTCACAATTTCCAAAAAGGAAAATTACTTATGACTCAACCTAATCATATAAAACAGGAGTCGTCAACCTCCGGGCCCCCAGGCCACATCCAGCTCCGGAGGATTTTTGTCCGGCCCACCAGCTTAAAACCTGGACAATAATTATGAAATTAATTTGTGGAGTAAATAGTAGAAAAAATATCAGTTGTAGTTAATTGACTTACAAAGCAACGAATTTTTTAAATCAAAATTTAATTCCGAATCCACTGCTGACTTCTACAAGAAATATGTTTTGACAAGTGGAAAAATGTAAAAGCCGATTGAATAATGCGAAAATGATGGTATCATTAGTTGGAAGTACATACTCTTGGGAACAACATTTTTTCGGAAATGAAATATACTAAAAGACGTTTAAGAACAAGATTGGGTGATGACCACTTGCATGATATTTTGATCCTGTCATCAACGATTATTTCGCCTGATGTGCAGAAGTTATCAAACAATAAGCAGAAACAAGTGTCTCATTAAATAATTTGCTATTTCGTTTCTAGTAAGGAATTTGCATTTTTCTTGATTGTGTTATTTGTTATCCTGTTATTCCTGCAATAAGATAAGGAACCTTGTTTGAATAACATGACATTAGCTTCTTTGTTTTTTGTTTGTTTGTTTTTTGTTTGTTTGTTTTTTCTTTAAACCTTTAGACCAAGGCAATCTTCTGGGCGGAGTGGTCTGGAGTCAAGACAATTTATTATGGTACATTTGATGTCATGGCTCTCCCCTGTGACAATGCAAAGCTGTCTGTCCCGCACTCTCCAAAAGGTTACCGACCCCTGGTTTACCTAGTATAACACCCACGTGCAACGTAAATCTTTTACTAATGAAACATTCCATTTGCGCCAGGTCTAAACAGTTTTCTTCGTAATGAAAGTGTCATGTGATACACCGCTGTATTTATGGTCGAATCTTTTTTTTTTTAATAATTTCATCCCAAACAAGGCGATAATGCCACTAAGATTCAAGGAGGTTACTGGGAGGGGAAGAGAAAATGAAAAGTGAGGAGAAAGAAAACTAAAAGAACAGGATTTAAGAAGATAGAAGATGGCGATTGATGTTGCATTTAAAGTTTTGAAGGCTATTATTGTTTGTAATTTGGAAGTTCTGATTTTTAATATTAAATCCTTGAACGACTGAATTTTCGCCTAATGTGGAGAAGTTATCGAACAATAATCAGAAGCAAGTGTCTCATTAAATAATTTGCCATTTTGTTTGTAGTAAGGAATTTGCATCTTTTGTTGATTGTTTTATTTGTTATGCTGCTATTGTTACAATAAAATAAGGAACCTTGTCTAAATAATATAGCATTAACTTTGTTTTTTTTTCCTTAAACTTCTTGACCAAGGTAGCCTTCTGGACAGAGCAATATGAGGTCGAGACAACTTGTTATAATACATTTAATATCATGGCCCTCCTCCGAGAAAATGCATAGCTTTCTGG
Source organism: Acanthosepion pharaonis (assembly GCA_903632075.3). NCBI lineage: Eukaryota > Metazoa > Mollusca > Cephalopoda > Sepiida > Sepiidae > Acanthosepion > Acanthosepion pharaonis. The sequence goes on along the minus strand of CAHIKZ030000890.1, from coordinate 3,876,049 downwards.
TCCGTTCTCTCCGACCCCTGATATAAATCAATGTTTACCCAAACAAATGTATGCGTATAACGCGAAATCCTGACGTGCGCGAAAAATTCTTAATACTGAAATGGAATCGGCATACTCGATTTAGTATTAAACAGACGCTTTTATTCCAGTAGCAAAGCTATATTGCTTAGTTTTATCCCTCGTTTCATGACCCTCTCTTTCTCTCAATTTCTCTGTCTGTCTGTCTATCTCTCTCACTCACCCATATCACGTTGAAGCACCGATTTGCGTACAATCACCGAAATTAAGCAACGTCCAATAACATAGTAGATTCTTCTTTGGATTTTATCAAGAATCTCTAAATATATAGGAGGAGCACCAGACAAGATGTGGCAGGAATATTCGGTGTATGGACGAATGGTAAACTTATAAATAGAATCTGAAGAGAAAAATATCTCGTTGACATTTATTTGCTTACATTTAAGGAAAATTCTTGTTAAAATAAATCGTCTTGGCGTCAGCGCCGGAGATTCTTTTTTTTTTTTTTTTTTTTTTTTTTACCTAAGTACTTTCGATCTATAATAAGCTGATCTTCAAGGGTAAATTTCAAAGACAATCTTATTGTAACTGCGATATTTGACTGGCCCCTTCATTTATTTATTAGATAGTGTATTTATTTATTTTCGTCTAGCGGCCTGAATATTCGAGAAATGTTACTAAAGACGCATCCTCCGGCAGGATTCGAACCTGCGTCCACCTAGCCGACGGGCTTTAAACCAACGGGTTTCGTCCTCTGATGATCATTGTCAAGGCAAATGTAAGGAATTTATTTGAAATATGTATTTATGAAGAAAAGTAAAAAAAAAAAAATCGTAAGACTTTCAAAATTCCGCATCATGTTTTGAATTAATATTCCTATCTTTGAAAATATTAGTCCGAGCGAATAATGCATGAAGCGTTTTATTTTCTCCTTTCGCTGTCTGGTTATCTCTCAGATAGGTCAGACATGAACTAAAAAAAAAATCAAATAAAAATTATCAACTGTGGAAATGACCCACGCACCCCTCAAAAAAAATGTTTACTCAGAGCATAACCTTTAGCTTTCTCGAAATCACAAGATCAGCAAAATTGGTATTTTACGTTTGGCAAATCGTGTTTTATTCCCAAACGATTCAGTGAAATGTCCTCACCCCCCAGCAATAAAGAGTCATTTCAGAACGGAACTACACTAGAATAACATTGACCTTATTAGTAAAGGTCATCCTATCAAGGTGAGTTGAGTGTTGTACGCGTGCACGAGCGTCATTTCTATTAATATGTATACTTCTATGCAGTCTGGTACAAGGCTATAGAAATGGAACGCTTAGTGAGAACCAAAATCGGTGGAATAGGCCCAATAGACTAGACTGTTAATTACTGTTCTTCGTTAGTCATGCTCAACATGTTTTATATTTTTTTTTATATTATGTTTTAAGCGCATGGGAGTGCCTACATCATAAAAACCGTATTTCAAGGCGTCCATGGTTATATGTTAATACGTTTCTGCATTTATAAGTGCATCAATATACTTATATATATATATATATATATATATAGATAACTAGACTCGTTTCGAAAAAACCCTCGAATTTTTGATTTGCTAATCAAATCAATCTCGAGGGAAAAAAGGTTTTAAAAAAGAAAGAGCTACAAACATGAACTTCTGCCGACAAAAAAAATCGCACAGATACAGGTCTGAAGCCCAAAGAAAAACCCCCGATACGAGTAAACAACTAACTAACAAAAGAGCTCAATACAACCGTAGAGCAGACCTAGATACACCTAGTGAGTCAGACAAACCTACCTAGGTTTCACCTAAACGGATCGTCAGGGAAAGTTTGGCCAAACCAAACCCTGACGATCCGTTTAAATGAAACCTAGGTAGGTTTATCTAACTCACTAAATATATATATATATATATATATATATATATATATATATATATATATATATATATATCAGGGATAGAGTGAATAGTGCTCAATATCAAAGATAGAGCGGATGTAAATAAAAGAAAATGGACATAAAATTCAACACCCAGCAGCGACAGTCTGTTTCATGCTTATACGCAATTGTCAGGCCATGAGTATTGTGTATATGCATGAAACAGACTGTCGGTGTTAAAAATTGAATACAATATTCACTTATATATATATATATATATATATATATATATATATATATATATATATATATATATATATTTAGGGCAACAGATCATTATTTAAACATATAATGTTAAATGTAACAGACAACGAATGTCTATTATGTTTGATCATGAGCCGTTCTAAACTTCATATGGTTGCTATAATTTCGGGTTAAATTTTTTTGTCGTTATTTTCACCCGAAATTAAAGCAATCATACAAGTTTAGAACGGCTCATGATCAAATATAGTTGAGAGTCATTGTTTGTTATATTTAATAATATATCTTTAAATATATATATATATATATATATATATGTGTGTGTGTGTGTGTGTGTGTGTGTGTGTGTGTGTGTGTGTGTGTGTGTGTGTGTGTGTGTTTCATTAACGATGACTGAAAAGATACTGCGATTAAGTTTTTTTCTTCAATTTTACTTGTGTTCGCACAAGTGTTTTCTTTCATGGGCATAAAGTGTGTAAATTGCCCAAATGTCCTGCCAACACTCAATAGCATTAAAGGCCACAACTGACTGTGTTTGGAAAATAAGACACTCCAATCACTCTAGAAACATATATAAAAATCTACACATTCAGTTAAAAAAAACAAAAACATCCTTGATAATGGCTAATAGAATAGCCAAAAGTTGTCAGATATATAAAACATTCGGCCAGTTTTTAAACACTTTATATCCAGAAAAGAAAACACTTATACAAACACAAGAAAAATTAAATAAAATATTAATGGCGTTACCTTGTCAGGGTTTTTTAAATAAACTTGTATAAAAGAGGGTTTGCTGCCCAAATATACTGTTGATCTCAAACATGAGAGAAAAAATGTTCAAAGTCAATCATAGCGGGAACTGATTTGATTTTAACTGATGCAGAACTGATACCGCACAAGTAGAGATTTGGCTTGACAACTTGTTCTGATTTGAATCTTTTTGCAAGATTTTGTGCTTAAAGTCTCTTTCATTTGAAACCAGATGCTCTAAATAAAACATATGTGGAAGGTTAGTTCACTTGAATTACTAAAGGTCATTCGAGAGAAACAACCATATTAATGTTCCCTTCTCAAAGAGAGGGTAATGTTGACCTCGTTTACAAAGTGAGACTTTTACTTATTTCAATATATATATATATATATATATATATATATGAAGAAATATAGTCTTAAGATGTGCTATATTTATGGGATAAAGTGCTCAATATCAGAGATAGAGTGTGTGTATATATAAAAGTGAACATAGAAGTCAACATTTAGAGGCGACAGTCTGTTTCATGCTAGATGCAATCGTCAATTCATGAGTGCTGTTATTTTTCTCGACTATTTATATATATACGGGTCAGTAGTGCATTGTGGGAAGTCTATTTTGGCGGTTATTTTACCGGAAGTCGTTTTTTTGTTCATTTATTTATTTGGGTTAAATTATTTTGCTTGTTTTTATTTATTTTTATTTTTTTTACTTTTATTTCTTATCTTATATATTTATTTATTTTTTAATCGGTGTTTTTATTAACGTAGTAAAAATTTGTTTATATCGCTTATTTAATAGTTTGGGTTTGGGAAGATAATTAAAGCTATTTATTCAATTTTGGGGTTGATTGTTGTAGTTTATTCTAACTATTATTTTGGCGGGAGCAGTTTTTAATTTGTTTATTACTTCATGTATTTATTTGGATTGATTATCTTTATTTGTTTTTTCTAACGGTTAGATTATCGGGATTAGTTTCTTTATTTATTTGGATGAATTTAGGTCAATTTATTTTACTTGTTATTATTTATTTGTTATACCGTATATTTTTCTCTTTTCGGTTTTCGATTTTTAAGTAAGTAATTTTTTTATCGTTATATAACAGTTATAGCTATTTTTTCGCCCGATATTTTGGTTTGATTTTTATAGTCTAACTAATATTTTGGTCATAATGGTTTGTTAATTTGTTTATTATTTATTTTATGTATTTGAGTTAATTGGGTTTTTTTTATTCTATTTCGTCTATTCTAACAGGTGTGATTTGGCAATTTGTTTGGGTTAATTAATTTTGCTTATTTTATTGTTATTTTGTTTATTTATTTATTTATTTTATTTTATTTTATTTTTTTCCATTTTCGATTTTTAAGTAATGTAGTAAAAATTTGTTTTCATGTCTGCATTTTGAGATGAGCTCGGATCTTTTATTTAATAATTTATTTTGGTCTGAGAAAGTAATGATAGCTATTTTTTCCTCTAAGCAAAGTTTGCAAGTTTTTGATTGGTTCTTGTAGGCTGATGATCTTTTCCTTATTTTCCAAGATATTTTTGGTGTGATGTGCGTTTTGTTTTAATTTCCCATATATACTTAGAATGCATTGTACTGTTCGCATATTATATTGAGGCATTCGGTTGTGTAGTCGCAATATAGGAGCTTTGATACAGCGAAACAGTACTGTTTGCGAATTATATATATATATATATATATATATATATATATATATATATATATATATATATATACCAATTGGTAATTGGTGGGGATAATTCAAGGAGGGCATTAATCCAAAGAGAGCTCAATATAAGTAAAAGAGCAATATAATAACTTGAAGTGTTGATTCTGTTTTATATGGTTACTAACTTGTATGCATACGTGTAATCACATTTTTGTATATGGTCATTTATGTTATTGTCTTGCCTACATTATTTATAGTTTTATATTATTAATATTATTTTGATATTAATATCATTGATAGCATTATATTTATTATTTTTATACTTATCTATATTTTTTAAATTGTTCTTTAATTTTTTCTTTATTTATCTCTTGATTTATTTAATTATTTATTTTTATTTCTTATATTATTTAAATTTGTTATTCTATTTAATTTAATTTATTGATGTTGAATATTATTATTATTATTATTAATTTGAAATTGTGATGATTATAATGCTATGATGAGTTTTTGCTGTCTGAAATGACATGAGTATTAGACATATTACTGTATCTCTTTCAATTCTGATTACCCTCTCCCTTAGCCAGTATATTAATTTGTTCATCCCTTTAAGAAAAAATTTGTTTCTAGGTAAACCTATCGGCTCATCTTTAATTCATCCTTCTTTCCTTTCTTTTCTTTCCTTTCTTTTCTTTCCTTTCTTTTCTTTCCCTCCTCATCTCACCTCTCTTTCTTCCTCTCATTATTCTCTCTCTCTCTCTCTCTCTCTCTCTCTCTCTCTCTCTCTCTCTTCACTAATTTTTTTTTAATTTTCTATTGAAATTTTTTTCTTCCTGTTTTATTATAAAAATATTACCTTTTCGTTTTTTTTTCTTTTTTCCTCTCCCTCTTCCTTTTGTTTGGACAAATAATTTCATTTCTAAAAAAAAAAACTCAGTCTGAAGAGATGGATATTTAAATATATTCATGAAATAAATTATAACCGAAATGGATTTTTAAGGATTGTCTTTTACTTATATATATATATATATATATATATATATATATATATATATATATATATATATATATATAGAGAGAGAGAGAGAGAGAGATATCATTTTAAAATGTTATTGTTGAATTGTTATTTTCTTTTATCAAAATAAATATTGTTTAAAAAACGGCTGATAATTATGCACCGACCTAATAGAATTAAATGTGAAAACAATTTTTTCTTCATAAATTTATAAACATTTACTAAATTATTAAAATATGTGAACCAACTAAAAGGAAATCCTTATTATTTACCATTTTATAAAGTTCGAATCAATTGGCAGTATATCGATATTTTACCAGCCATTCCAATAAGCAATATAATAAATAATTAATGTAAACAAACAATATAATAAATAATGTGGCGGCAACATTTAAAGCAAGGACGAATGATAGATTTATGAATATGTAAGATACATTTTGAAGAAAAAAATGTCTAGCATGACGTAGTGAAACAACTTTCCTAGCTGTAGTCTTAGCAATTGATTCAATATTGATTCGAAAATATGCAAGGTGTCACTGTCCTGGAGGTTAGCATCAGCCATGTTGATAGAAAGTAAAAAAAGTTTTCTCTCAGATGATTAAAAGAGAGCAGTTTCGTTTTTGAGGCGTTAAAGTTACCAAGCCACTCCTTGCCCCAGTTAACAATTTGAGATCAGCTGACAATTTGATCTGAACCTATTAGACTTGCTATTAAAACAGGATTAAATAGTTGTATCATCAGCATAGATACCGAGTTGATTTCAGAAAATTAGAAATAACGTAAGTGCAAAGATAGAGCCATGGTAAACACCTGCATTTATGCAAAAAAATCTAGAAGAGTGACCATTCAAGACAATCTTCATTTCGTGATTTGATATTCATATATGCTTGTCAATATTTCCAGCTATGTGTTTTCAGATTTGTGTCTCGTATTTTTCCTTTATCAGCAGGGCACATTCAGTTTGTCACTTGAAAGTGTCCGAGACCTTGTACAGGGTGTCTCCAAAGTCTGGGAACATAGTCACCCATCTAGATACTGATGAGGCTCGACATTGCTTAACTTCAGCCATTTTTTCTGATGGCCGCTGGAGAAAAAAGATGGGTTGTTGTTGGGAAGGTTCAATCTCTACTTTCATAGCTTACGGCCACATCACGTTGAAACAGCGGTTCCCGTATGATAACAAAAGTTAAGCAATGTCGAGCCTGATCAGTATCTAGATGGGTGACTACTTGGGAATACCAAGTGTTGTAAGCTTGGATGTGCGGCTGGTGTAATGGATAATAGCTCAAAAGTGGAAATCGGAGAGGCGAGTTCCAATTCCAGTTGGGTTCGATGTATTCAATTAAAATTATTTGAGAAGCCGTAAAAATACAAATCAACCAATCAATATTAATTTTCATATTTCTTTAACAGCAATCAACCTACTTTATGAATTTGAATAAATAGATGGCAAATCAAAGACCACAAAAGTTAAAGATAGGTTCTAAGAAATCTTTGGTAAGGAAGTAAGCTTTGCTATATGCTAAGTTGAGATGGTAAGTTGAGGGGAGCTATGACTGCCTATGTTCTAAAAAACATGTTACTTAAGAAGATCAGTTTCTTTCCAGGCGTGCTCTTCTCAATATTAACTTATTAATGGATTTTATATACCATATCTTCTTTTATACTTTTTGAATTGCTGTATTCAGGATTCATTGGGAAATTCTGCAGTTGTAACACAGCAAATACAAAGAAAAACAATCAAATTTTTACACCATTATCATAATTTATATAATGAACTAGCAGCATGACCCGGCGTTGCCCGTGCTTGATTCAAAAATCGTACGACTCATACAGCAATCGCTATCATTTGACTTAAAATATTTTTGCCCTTCCTTGCCTTTAAAGGAGTGCCCTTTGCTGTGCCGATGTTGCTACATGCCTTACTTCTTGCCTATCTCACACTGCGAATTTTTTCTAAGCTCTATACTAAACATTAAATCTGTTACGAAAAAAGAACTAAACAAAATGAACACAAAACGATCAGCTTTAAAAAAAGAACTCGTAACTGAGAAAACCGAATGAAAAAAGAATGTTAACAACAAATACTTTTTCACACCCAACCCAGCTCTGCGGAATCAGAATCAACGTTGAGTTTAAGCAAGCGAATGAGCCAATTGGAGTAAAGTGCCATGCAGATTTAAATTTTTCCCACTTGTGACGAATGCAGCTATCGATGCTAGTTAACATTCGTGTCAGTCAGCTGTTGGCTCTGACGTTGGCCAATAGAATCTTCCTGCCTATTCGTGGCAGCCAGCTATAGGCTCTCACTCTGGCCAGTAGAAAATGGCCACAAACTACATGAAAACTGCCGTAGAAGCAGGAAAAAATCGATTATTTCCACTATTGATGGGAGTTGGGAAATGCAAAGTCGGTCTTGGCCTTCCCGCTAACTTGGAGCATGTGCATGTAAATTTTGGCGCAAATCCGTCGAAAATTGCGGCCGTGCATTCGTTACACATGCACACACATCCTGCCTTTTATAGATAGAGAAAGTTAAATGTCATTATAGAACCTTTTATTATACTCTTGTCTTTCAAATAAATTGGAGGATGTGTTTATCAGCATTTTGAAAATTAAGAAATCCCTTCTCTGCACATTATTTGAATCCAGCGCCGACGCGTACTACTCCACAATACCCCGTTTTCAATCCTGATTTAGAGTGACGGAGTTAACTTCACCTTAATTGTTCAAATTGTTCGCTAGGGGACGCTCTCCCCACACTATAAATACTGGGCGATTTCTTGTCTCGTTCTCTTTTTCATTTCTTCATTTTCAGTGATCACATCTACAATGTAAGCTCTCGCAGAAAATTGCGTCTTCTCATTTGTGGGAGACGCCATGAACATTATATACACATACACGTACGTACGAACATACACCAAAATACAAACTCTTTACGTTCACACACAAACGCAAATGCTAATATCTATGTCCATTGTAAATTTTTGTTTAATACATATATTTGTTGATATATATATATATATATATATATATATATATATATATATACTTGATACAACAAAAGTTAATTAAAATGAACACGCAACCACCCCTTGTCTGGATGAGTGGATTTCTCTGTATCCTTGGAAACAGTGAATTATGAACTTTTGCCGTACCTTTAAAACTCAGTAAATTTTAAAATAAGTTACTCCAAAATTCGCTTGAGGATGAAATGGAACTAATGTTTTTAATTTAATTACAAAATTAAATTCGAAGCTTTTAGCTTCCATTTTTGAAACATGGTTAGAACTGTGTAGCGAAAAAAAAACATATTTTAAATCAGTTAATTTATAATATTAATGCTCCGTAAATTTACATTGAGCACTATTTTGTAAAAATAAAAATATCTATAAGAACACAACGGATTATATATCTTATTGTTCTTTTATATATATATATATATATATATATATATATATATCGGTCTTGTTGGTTTTCTTTACACTTCTTTATGGTGGATCTGAGTCCGCCATGCTCTTGTAGTGAACCTTCTTGTAGGAGGAATAAACACACGTGTTCCTAATTTAACAACACGTAAACCCACGGTCCGCTACAAGGGCCCGCCCAGACAGTGTTTTGTCACCTTCTGTATCAACATTTGACTTTTTTCTACCTACATTCATATACGTTACAATTTAAACTAAGAACAACTGACTATTAAAGGATGAAAGATTTTCGTGGATTTTGACGTCACTCTTCTTTTTTTCCCTCCAAATCCGTTATATTTTTTTGTTCATGCTAAGTCTCGAAAAAAGCACTATATAAAATTCACTCTTTTATCCATAATGTTGAATGTGTTAAAATTATTCAACTTTCTAAGAAGAAAAATCTTAAATTGATGTTAAAAATTGCCTCAAAAACATTGTCGATTTATTCAAAATGGAATCATATATGTCGTCATTTATATTTAGTTACATTGTATTTACTTTCAATTTTTCTAGTTGAACCTATATTGCATAAAAATCATTACTGTACATAATTAAGTTACAATAAAATTTTGTATTTATATGAATACTACCTTATGAAAATTGAGATTTAGTAGAGTAGAAGCCCCAGTATAACAGATTTGGGGGTCACAAGACCCTTGCACTGGCTCTGAATACATGTAAACTGTAATTACTAAGAAATACACAGTTTTGTTCCATAAAATATTTAATTGCAACCTTTTTTTCCATATGTATCTTTTTTAATTTTATTTATTCGTTATGAAAATAAATAATCGCATTGTGGTTGTGGTTGGGTCCCCTTTGTTTCCTGACAAATGAAAATTGAGACGTAGTAAAGAGGGTGGGCCTGTATCATAGATTTGGTGGGGAACGAAACCCTTGCCCCGATCCTGTTTGAATTCAACTCTTTATTAAAATTCCATGACTGCTAACAATGCATTCATGAAAAATGAATGTTTATAGATCTTGATTATGTATCAGCAATGTATTAGATGTTTTTATATTTCAGGTAATTGAAAGAATTCTCATCTTATTTGCTATCCTGATAATCATTTAAGAGACAATATCTTTCATTCTTCTTCCGTGCGCCGTGTCCATTCAGGACGTGAGCGATCATGGCTCTCCACAACTGCTTGTCTTTTGTAACTCTTAGTAAATTTTGTTTTTTTTTTTTGCAATCTCTCCGAAACCCTATTCCGCCATCCATTTATACAAGCACATTCTTCTTCTTCTTCTTCTTCTTCTTCTTCTTCTTCTTCTTCTTCTTCACTTCCTACTTCTTTTTCTTTTTCTTCTTCTTCACTTCCTCCTCCTCCTCCTCCTACTTCTTCTTCTTCTTCTTCTTCTTTTTCTTCTTTGTGCTAAGTCCCTTCAGAACGTTGGCGATCATGGCTCGCCACAGTTTCCATTTTGTAAATTTTATCTTTTTTTTTCTATCTCTCCAAAATTCTGTTCTATTATCCATTTACACAAGATAGGTAAGTCTATTTTCTGCTGTCCCTTTTGACTTCAATACATTCTGTGAGTGTTGAATTTCCCAAGCCGTCTTTCCTCGTTATGTAACCTAGGAATTTTAGCTGTCTCTTTCTGATGTTAAGTATAACTCTCCTTTTTGTTTCCGTTTTCTCTAAAACTTAGTTGTTGCTCACATCTTCAGTCTATGGTATTCTCAGCATCCTTCTGTAGAACCACATTCGTCTTTTCTTCATCTGTGATTGTACCAATTCTTTATTATTATCTCGTTTCTTTTTCCTCCTCGGCTTCTTTGACTTTGTCATAGGAAATGAATCACATTATTTCAAATAAACACATTTCTAGATATATTTGTCTCCTAGTCATGTGATGCAAAGAGAGCATGATGGGAAGGAAAAAAACAGAAAGCAAGTGATAGAGTCAAAGGAGAAATGGATGGGAACAGCAGACAGAGGAAATGGCCAGTTTATGGTGCTGACTGATGAGTTCTTGTTCTGTTTAGCTTCCTCTGCTCATTGACAGGAAATTGTCACAAGAGCTGAAAATACTAACTGGTACTTACAAGGAAGTCTTTAACCCTTTTCCAGCGACCAGAACCACACACTGTTTCTGGGTGAAAGTTACCAAAGTAAAGTTGTTATTTTAGCAATTACGTGTTTGTTTTTTGTTTTTTTTTTTTTTTTTTTTTTTTTGGGGGTTTTTTTTTTTTGTGTGTGTGTGTGTGTGTGTGTGTGTGTGTGTGTGTGTGTGTGTGTGTGTGTGTGTGTGTGTTTTTGCGTTGAGTCTCCACCCTTTGGGACTTATCCACACGGTCTGGACAGATTGATGAAATATAGCTAACTGCAGGATTCCATACTACCCGCTTTCTTCTTTCTACTTCCGTCCCCCAAATTTACTACCCGCATTTGTTACAGAAATTATTAAGTCCCTGGTCTCGAATTACCAAGGACTAGTATATGTCAAGTTCTTTGAAATCCAGTACTACCATACGACCATATCACTTTGAAACACCGGTTTTCGTACTATCACCGAAGTTAAGCAACATTAATTATGGTCAGTTTCTACATGGGTAACCACTTAGGAATACCAGATGCTGTAAGTTTGGATTTTCGGTTAGCGTAATGGATAACGACTCGGAGTTGGAAAGTCAAGTTCCAATTCCAGTTGGGTTCGTTATATTCACTTATACGCAAATAACTTTGGGAAAGGTATGAATTCACCTCTTCTCACCTCCAGCTATGGGTTAATTAGTAGGACTCTTAACAGTAAAAATTATTACTATCTCCCAAAAATTCTTACAATCTTAAAGATATTTCTTAGCTTTAAACAATATGCAAAAGGTTTATAAGCCGTAAAAAAAAAACAACTCAATCAAACCCAGGTAGTACCACGTCATTGTATTGAGAGGAGGTAGAATAAATTGGTAATAAATGTCGGTGCCTGCAGCAATTAACATGGGACTGGGCATTTTTACCTCCACTTACACACATTTGTAGAGCTCCAGATTATTATCCTGTATCGGATTCGCTATTGTGGGAAAGTAACTAAATGTGAAAACGCCTTTTTTCAAAAATAGAATACTATATTTAGTTCAGATTATTTTTGTTTTGTGTGTGTGTGTGTGTGTGTGTGTGTGTGTGTGTGTGTGTGTGTTTTGTTACTTTTTTAAACATATCACCCCAAGTAAGGCGTGGGTGCCATTAGCACGCAAGGGGTTACAGAAATTGAGAGCAGAGGGTGTTTGAGGGAAGGATATAGAGAAGGACGGTGATCAGGATCAAGGCATTAGAAGATGTTGATTGACATTATATTTGAATATTTGAAGATAATAGCTATCAGGGAAGCAAGGAAGGGAGTTCCACTGGCGGAAAGTGCGAGAGAAGAAGCTGTTGGAGTAGAATAGACGGCTACATTTAACCGTTTCGACAATGAAAGGATGGGAATGAGATGACAACCTAGTAGGTCGCTTAAATTCATGCAGTCTGGGAACCAGACACAGTAGCTCGTCAGACCAGTTGCCATGAAAATACTCGTAGAAAAGGCAAAGGGAAGTCACAGTACGTCTGTGAGAGAGTGACTGTAGACGAGATGCCAGAATAGAACCTATCACATTGTATATCCGTCTCTGAATTTTGTCGAGGACCTCGAGATGAACCGCGAGAGCACCAGACTATATATGGCAGCAGTATTTAATCATGAATAAAAGAATTTCATCAAATCTCGTTAATTAAAAAATAAACATTATTTTTAGTGGGTAAACATGTTTGAGTACACACCAAGTAACCCTGTTTTTTGTCATTTTCTTAAACGGTGAAATTATTCAAACCGTTAAATTATTAGATTGAGAAATCCAGCTAAAATATATGTGCCTCACAACCGGATAACAGAGATAATATTCCCATAGCCAAAGTATGGCACTGCCAATTTGGCCGCGGAAGACAACTTTGATAAAGTTCAATTACCTATTTAAGGAAATACAGAAGGTTCATGCTGTACAAGAGTAGTGGGTGTTGTGGGTGTCTGCTGGTCGGGTGTTTGAGTTGGAAAACACGCGTCTCCTGGAATGTTTATCCCACAACAAAAATGGTAGACTTGCATATGCGTAATAAAATACAAAGAAACAAGTAAAACCAATATATATACAAACAAATGATAATGCATTATTAACAAAACAAAAAACTTACAATATTGCGAGCGACAAGGACAATGGTATTGTATGTATGTGACAAAATGAACATTCATGAAAACATTTAAAGACTAGTGAAATGTTCGTGTATGTAAAATGTGTGTAGTAGTTCAAGAGAAAATGAAGTAAAATGAAGTTGCGTATGTACGTCTGCGTGCGAAACGCGTTTTCATGATAGACCGACATCCTAGCGTGTCTAAAGAAAATAGGAAAAAGAGAATTATAGAAAATATTACAGTGTATTTATAGGTTCAGAAAGCATCCCCTAGTGGCGGTTTTTTTACTTAGGAAATTAAGTGGGGTTAGCTCCACAATGGTTACGTTAAGGGACAGGTTATATGAATAGGAAGGGAAGATAACAGTTAACTCTAGACTTGAACAGGTTAAGATTTTAGTAATTGAGGAAACATCCTCTTAAGAGTCGCTTCTACAGGGCAGTGGTTCGCGGGAAGAAGCAATTCAAGTGGAACTTACTTCTCACCAATGGAATACGGAGGTAGTGTGGGTAGTTCGTTACAATGTGCGTAGCATGGCGGGTCTTAGCCTTGAAGGTTAGGCCTGGTGGAACCAAGGAATGTAGTTCTTCTGAGCACGTTCCATGGAAGTTCCAATAGAGCAGCGAGAAGCTGGCCACGTCTCGCCTATGTGAGAGAGGATGGAAAATAATTCGTTACCCACAAGTACACGGAGACGCTTTTGAACTCTATGGAGACTGGAAATTCTACGAATCTATATCTATCTCCATTTTTGTACCCAAAACATAAACACAATATTTTTTTTAATATCTCTCTATATTTCTGAGATGAGGTATTATGTACATTATTTACATTATTCGGACTATTGTCCTCATCTTTGTCGCCATATTTATTACAAAGTTTCAGGCCACAAAAATCTCCTGAGCCGACCAAGCATCTAAATGAATACAATATGGGAACCAGTAATAAGGAGTGCCAGAGAAAAGCGATAACAACAGAAAATTGAAATATGAGCTCTGGTAAAAACATGAAATGATAACAGCAAAAATTGCAATATGAATACTGGTAAAAAATAATTACTGAAGACATTAGGTTTATAATACCCAGAAATTTATACACAGATGTCCTCAAGGCACAGTGGATAAAGGCGTTAGTTAGATCCAGTGACAGGACCCAAAGAGTATGAGTTCAATACCCGGTTAAGGCAGTGGAGAACTTTCAGAGGGAAATTAACAGGAGATGACTTCCATTAAAAACATGGCACGTGGAACATGGAACTAGAAATAAAGGGTCCAGTTCGACATTCCAACCACCTGAAGAAGGTCGGAGCATACAACGGTCGAAATGTTGTAATAAATATGGCGACAAAGATGAGGACAATAGTCCGAACAAATGTAAATAATGCATATTTTTTTAAAATTTTATATGTTTCTTTAATATGATTAAATCGAATATTCAAGTCGGTACACGGAAATCAATAAATATATAGTTTAATAAATAAACGAAGCATCTACTCAAATATGAATATCCGCTAAAAATAACGGTTAAAATGATAAAAATCTGCCGGATTGATAAATAAAAATCCACTACTTTGTTTATGCTTGGATATGAAACTTTGCAGATATAAAAATTTCGAGGAATTTGATACGAGAAGGATTTCGCTTAAAGGCACGTTTCAGACTTTGCTTGATCGTCAAGTCTCCTTCGTGGCCGAGTTGGTTAAGGCATGTCGAATCTAACGACGGTTTCTCTCTATAATAAGATTTATCATCTATTCAGGTCGGTAGACGAAAATATACTGTTTAATAAATAAATAGCGCGTCCTCAAATATCAGTATCCACTAAAAATAACGTTTAAAGTGATAAATAGAGATGTTGCCTATGCAGTCTAGTCATGTTTTTTCCCTTTCTTTGTCTTTTTGTTCATGTTTCCATCACTTTTGTTATTAAATATCGCAAAATTGTGATGATGTAAGATCTGCCAAGAAAGGTGAAATGTCGTAAGTAACAAGAAACTAAATGAAATCGGTTAGACTATATACTCAAAACATATACACAACAAAAAGAAATTCACTCTAAAATTCTCAGTGTCCCACTTTCATTTGTGCACTTATGTAATCGCATCAACGTAAAAATCACGTCGGAAAGGATGAATTATGTAACACGAAAACTTTTTCCACTTTGCCATTCCGTAAAAATTGTTCTTGATATATGAAAATATATATATCGCTTTCTCATATATATATATATATGTATGTGTGTGTGTGTGTGTGTGTGTGTGTGTGTAGGGTGAGACGGATAAATTGTCGTTTAAATTAAGCAAAAGTTAAAATAACATTGACATCTCATTTAAACACATATATTTACCAAACAAAAATATCTTGAAATACTAAATCTATTCAATAGAATCAGCATTGGCTTCAACCACGGCCTCCAGACGACTTCGGAATCTCCTGCAACTCTTCTCGACGGTTTCCTTCTTTAAGGTGGTGAATCTTTGCTGCCACAAGGAGTTTTGTTGGTTTCTAGCACAACTGCGCCCCCCGCCACATAACACTCAAGAGGGTTGCAGTCTGGGGTGTTCAGTTGCCAGATGTAAGGGGTGATGTGATCGCAGAAATTGTCTGACAGCCATGAGTGGGTTCTCCTGCTTGTGGGACATAGTGCAGAGTCCTGTTGCCAGACATAGTGTCTTCCAGAAGCCAGAGCAGCACAACCTCCTACCTCAAGGCACTTAATGTAGACTTCCGTTTTGAGTCTGAGGACCTCACCAACAAATTAGGGAGTTCTTTTCTTATCAGAACGATCAGAGTTAGTTTTTCGAG
>CAHIKZ030000890.1:3732500-3857500 GCA_903632075.3 Acanthosepion pharaonis | reverse complement strand
ATTAAATGGGCAATTTTTCAAAAATTCCCTGCATAGAAATTATTAAAAGAAAAAAAAAAGAAAGATTATTAAATATTAAAATTTTGCATGTAGTTTTTTATATGCTCTGCTATTCTGACCAGAAAACTCAAGTTGGTTGTTATATTTATTACGTTTCGGCCATTGTATCCTCTGGCCTTCTTCAGATGTCGTTCTTTGTACTCACCAATTTTCTTGGAATTTTGAACTGAACCCTTTATTCAATCCACAAAAAGAGATTGTTCTCATTCATCTTTCCATGCTCAGGGAATATTTCATATCAGTCAAAAAAGAAGAATCTACAATGTTACTGTTTCCGATCTCGGTCAAACTCCCACCGCCATAACAGAGCTTCCCTGTGCCTTTTTTATAATTTTTTTTTCTAATGCTTTATTAAGTTTACCATTCGTTTATGCACTTAATATCTCTGTCAAATATCTGGTCTGATGATTCTGCTATGTATTTAGAGATTCTTGATAAAATCCAATAAAAAATCGGCAATGTTATTGGTCCTGACCTGACATCTCAACTTCAGTGCCTTTCCTACCGCTGTAACGTAGCTTCCCTGAGCCTTAACCTATAAATACTTTTATGGTAATTGTTCTGATGAACTTTCCGCTGTGGTAACTAGAATTTATGAATTTAAGCGCACTACTAGATTGGCGGAAAGGTCTCATTTTTTACAGTTGAAATGGCTAGATGTAACTGTAAGGTCTATGCTGTTTCTTTTCTCACGCTTCTAAATGCTTTTAAATGCAATGTCAATCGTTATCTTCTCTCTTCTTAATTCCTGTTGTCTTATTTTTCTTTCTCCTTAATATTTTTCTCGTATTCTCCCACACTCGCTAATTCCTTACATCTCAGTGGCTTTATTGCCTTGCTTGGGGTGAAATGATTCAAAGAAAAGTCATGTACCTCTTACTGATTTGAATCTCTCTGAAAGGGCTGTGTTCTCTGATGAGGTAGGCGATGAGGTTATACGATGTTTTCCTCTGTCAATCTTGCCTTCAATATGTCCTGTGAGTATCGAATTTTCCAATCCCTCTTTCCTCATTATGTGCTCTATAAACCTCAACTGTCTCTTTCTGATGCTATGTATACGCTTCGTTTTTGTTTCCATTTTCTCTAAAACTTCGGCGTTGCTCACATGTTCAGTCCATAGTATTCTCAGCATCCTTATGTAGAGCCACATTTCTGTTGCTTCAAGTCTCTTCTTCATCTTCGAAAAAACTGTCCACTGCCATATAAGAGGACTGATATTACACAACAGTTCAGTACTCGTGTTTTTGTTTCTAACGAAATTTTTCTGTTTCTTATCTTTGTTTTATGCTTCTTAGCTTTTGGAAGGCATCTTTCGCTATGCCAATGTGTCTTCGGATTTCAGTGCCGCACATTCTGTTTTCTGTTAAAACACTTCCCAGATATTTAAATTGTTGTACTTGTTTGATTTTGGTATCTCCGATTTGTAATTTTCATTAAAACGTTGTTGCTCACAAGTTTGGTCTATGGTATCCACGGCAATGACAATTCCTCATCTGAAAAATTTCTGATAATAATTTGCAAAAATAGTTGTGCATTCTGAATTTTTACTTTTTTGTTTAATTTGTTTTTTGTCTTTTTTATTAAATACATATTTTTAAATTCATATATATTTTTTAAATTTTATGAAATATATATTTTTAAATTTTATGAAATATATATTTTTAAATTTTATGAAATACTTTTAAATTTTGTGAAATATATATTTTTAAATTTTATGAAATATATATTTTTTTTAAATTTATGAAATATATATTTTTCAATTTTATGAAATATATATTTTTTCAATTTTATTAAATATATATTTTTAAATTTATGAATTATATATTTTAAATTTATGAAATATATATTTTTAAATTTTATGAAATACATATTTTAAAATTTTATGAAATATATATATATTTAATTTTAATTTGTTTCTTTTGTAATCCTGGTTGTTGATGCGTATTTATTTATCTATTTTTTCTATTTTTTTATTTTTCAGAATGACGTGTTACCAAAGACAGACACGATATTCGTCCCAGTCAGTTTTGAAAAAATATATCCGGAGAAGAAAGGTGGGGAAAAGGCTCGTTATTAAAAAAAAATGTTTTAATTCCCAAAATATATAATTAATTACATTTTATTCATCACAGAATAAAACAAAAAGCATTTTTAAACAATAAGACAATATTTGGAGTTAAACGTATTGACTGGAAGGATTTTCAAATACGTGCTTTTTAAAAAAAAAAAATGGACATAATTCTTTCCTTTTAAATATATCCAAACTTTCAGTAAATTTGTTGAAATCTTCATAACGTGAAACACACAATATGGAAATCACCTACAATTGTAAAAAATATATAACAAATATATACTTCAATAGACTTTTACATATATAAATAAAAAATATTTCACTAGTATTCCTGCGTAATAGAATGTCAATGTTTTTACATTAAAAATCAAATATGATCAAAAATCAAAAATCAAATGACGAAAATTACTTAATCTTATATAAATATTATATATAAAATATTTGTGTTCAGCTTATTAAATATAAACATATATATAAAACTTATAATTTTACTATTCAAATTCAGATATACAAATTCACACATTCACTAAAAGTATAAAAAAAGACTTCAAAAGCATATATACATATATACGCATATATATGTGTATTATAAACGAAATTTAGACATTTACTCACACGTATATATATATTAAAATATCAAAATCTCCTTTCTATATATATATATATATATATATATATATATATAGTGAATAGCGATATCATCTCAAAATCATAAAATATACAAATGCATGCTTTTAATTAGATAAATAATTTACAAAGACTTGTTTATTTGTCATTTAAAAAACTATGGACGTACATAGAACTAGTCATCTTCTTTTCCTAAGCTAAAATTTTTGAGTTGAAAACGCATCATTCTGAACCATTTTTATTTTATTTTAAAGAAACAAAGAGTGGTTTAAATACTGAAAAGTAAATTTTGCAAATTCAAAATGAGTTCTTCCGAGGATTCCAACATCGCAGAAAGAAAAGATGGAATAAATCAATCTGAAAAAGGTCAATCTGAAGATGGGGTAAAAAATGAAGCAAAAATTGATGTCAAAGGTCAAATTCAAATGAAAAGTGAGGAGAAAGATGAAATCAAAAGCGGGGCCAAAGGTGAAACGAAAGCTGATGTAAAAAACGAAGCAAAAAGTACTGTTAAAGATCAAACGAAAATTAAAGATGAAGAGAAAGGTGAGCTCAAAATTGAGGTCAAGGGTCAGTCCAAAAACGAAACCAAAGGTCAAGCTAAAAATGAAGCCAAATGTCAAAACAAAAGTGAAGCCAAAAGCCAAACCAAAGATGAAGTTAAAGCTGAATTAAGAAATGAAAGCAAAGGTCAAAACAAAAACGAGGTTAAAGGACAAGCCAAAGGCCAAGTCAAAGGCGAGGGCAAAGGGCAAGCGAAAGCTGAAGGGAACGCTGAAGTAAAAAATGAGAGCAAAAGTGAAACCAAAGACGAGGTGAAAGGTGAAACAAGTGAGGTCAAAGGACAAACTAAAAGTGAGGTCAGAGGTGAATTGAAAAGTGAGGTTAAAAATGAGAGCAAAGTTGAAATCAGATCCGACCCTAAACCCGAGACAAAGGCGGAAACAAAACTCCCGGCCCGGCCCAAATCTGACAGCCATCCAGGAACGTCAAGTGTCGGCAATCTGCGTTTCATCAATGATGAATTACGGAACCACGTAACGAAACTGCGCAACCAATTGGAGGCCGAGAAGGGAAATTTGAAACAGGCCCATCGTCAAAAGGTCCTTGAAATCAAAAACGTTCGCGAACAAGAACAGAAGAAGGCGCTGGCCACGATTATTGAACTCAAAAAGAAATTCCATGAGGAGAAGATTCGGGAGGTGGAAAACGCCAAGGAGAGCCTGACACAGAAGTTTGAAACCGAGAAGTCAAAAGCAGTGAAGCTGAAAGATACGGAGATGCTGAAAGTGAAACAGGAACTTGACGTAAAAGAAAAGATGCTGAACAAATTGTTGGCCCAGTCGAATGCCAATAAAGGCTCATCGGATACGGGGAAAGCCAAACTTTTGGATGAGTTAAGTGAACTACGAAGCACAAAGAGACAATTAGAAGAATCTTTATCGCAGGCAACAGTCGTCGAAAAACATCACAGTGAAAACCTAAGGAAATTGTGCGATAGTTATGAATCGGAACTTGTCCGTGTCCGGAGAGATTCACATCTGGAGATACGACAACTGGTAAGTAGCAAAAGATCTTTTTGCTTGCACTCTATTTTCTTTATGTCTTAATAAATAAGATGTGTGGATAATGTAACAGATATTTTCTATACTAATGTTCATAGGGCAAAAGAGCCTCTCAAGGTAAAGGGTTAATCAACAGTGTTGTATGAGCGTAAGAAAAGACAAGAAGTGCATTTCAAGAGGTTATCAAAGGCTACAGATTTACTGATAGATAAATATTTACTGATAAAGACCACCCACTTGTAGGTACTTAATGAACTCTGTAGATAGGTAGATGGATAGACAGACAGACAGACAGGGAACAGGCTGAGATAGATAGATAGATAGATAGATAGATAGATAGATAGATAGATAGATAGATAGATAGATTACATCCGAGATAATCTTCCAAGGCCAGAGGTACAGTCACTCAGACAACTCTTTCATGTGATTTCGACTTTCCTTATTACACTCAGCTATTTCTCTTTCCTTTATCGCGCCTCCTCTTCTCGGAAATTCAATATATTAAATAAAATTTCTGACTATAGAAATGATGCTCTTTCTTCATCCATCTGCGGTCATTTTTGTGTTTAGTGATTAATTATTGTGGCTTAAGCATTCTAATGTCACAGATTCTGCCATTATTCAGACTTTCAATTTTTCCGTCTTTTAAACAAATCGTGGATTTCCCAAATCGTTTCCATAATAGATCTGATCAACATCCTTCCTTACCTTCTTCTTGCTCTTGTTTCATTTGTTCCTTAACTCCTCTTCTTGCTCTTGTCAAGCTTCGCAACACTGTCCTCTTGGCAACTCTGATCACGCCGTAGTATTTGTTGATATATGGTTCCAGTCATGTATTAGACAGAAACCTCTTATTCACAAGACTTCCTTCCGTTACCAGCATAATGATTAGGATTCACTTCATGACTTTCTTCGAGACGCCCCTTGGATCGATATTCTTAATCTTCCTATTGTGCCAGTGGGTTTTCTTCTTGGGTCAAACCTGGGATAGATGCCATTGTTCCTTCTAGAAAAGACTAGGTAAAACCGCAATCGTCTCCATGGTCCACACCTGCCTCTTCACCCACTATAGCCCACAAGAATCACCTTTTCCGGCTATACTAGCGTGAGGGTTCCAATCACAACAGACGCCAATTCGTGGCTGCACATAATAAATGTGTGTCCTCAATGAAGATAAGTCTTTGTTTTCTGACAGAATGTGGCACCGTATTACATCTAACAACTTTAGCTCTCGTGATTACTAATAGTGTATTAAATAAGAGCAAGTTTTCTATTCCACCTCTTTTCAATCAGTTTGATCTGTTAACATCTGCTGATAAAGCAGAATGGTTTGCTTGCAAATTCTCTTTAAACTCTACTATGATTCATCTGGAGAATCTTTGTTTAACTTTCCACTTAGAACCGAGTCTCTTCTGAGTGATATGCCTATCTCTTTCCATGGTTTCTTCTATCATCTCTAATCTGGATCCCCACAAAGCATGTGTACCTGATGGTATCCCTGTAACAGTCCTTAAGAAATGTACTCCCGAACTGGCTCCTGTTTTCTCTAAACTGTATAAGTGCCTTGCTGCCTCTTGCTTTCCTGTTTATTGGATATCCTCATCTGTTGTTCCAGTCTTTAAGAATTCAGGTGAATCATCTGACCCTTCCAACTATTGGCCTATTAGCCTTCTACCTCTTTTTGGTAAACTACTAGAGGCCCTAATCAACGCTGAATTGGTTAAACATCTTTTTTCAGACAAGCAATATGGCTTTCGTTTCTCCAGATCAACAGCTGATGTATTAACGATTACTGCTTAAAGACTCTATCAAACTTCATTATTTACATTGTTCAGACTATCGTCCTCATCTTTGTTGCCATATTTATCACAATGTTTCAGCCGTTGTATGCTCCGTCCTTCTTCAGGTGGTTGGAGTGTCGAGCTGAACCCTTTATTTCGCTCACTAGGGTAGACTGTTCTAGTTCCACGTGCCATGTCTAATGGATGTCAGTTATCAGTTATCTCCTGTTAATTCCCCTCTCCAAGTCTTCCACCGCCTTAACCAGATATTGAACTCACACTCTTTGGGTCCTGTCACTGGATCTAACTTGAGGACACATGGCACAGTGGATAAAGGCGTTAGTTAGATCCAGTGACAGGATAACTGACATCCATTAGACAATGGCACGTGGAACTAGAGCAGTCCATCCCAGCGAGTGAAATAAAGGGTTCAGCTCGACATTTCAACCACTTGAAGAAGGTCGGAGCGTACAACGGCCTAAACGTTGTGATAAATGTGACAACAAAGATGAGGACGATAGTCCTAACAATGTAAATAGTGTACATAATACCTCATCTCAGATATATAGACAGATATCTATCAAGCTTGATATAAGAATGATGAAGCTTGTTGCTTTGGATATCTTGAAGGCGTTCGACAGGTTCTTCTTCACAAGTTGAAAAGTTATGGTGTCCGGGGACGAATTTATGAAGATATTCAGTCTTCCTTATCTAATCTCGAAATGAAAGTATATTACTTAGTAACAAAATAAAATAGATCGCTCATTTTGTACCCAGTAGAATCTTAATACAAGAGAGCGCTGAAAAGTCCTCGGCCCTACCCACTTCATAAAATCTGATCGAATGACCAAACATCAGAATTTATTTTGGAATAGTTTCTTGGTTGGTCTGAGAACATTTTGGTATCTTCTCATGTGCAATAATTCATGGGGGTTCAGGTAATTACTTAATAATAAAATAAAACAAATCCCTCATTTTGTGCCCAGTAGAATCTTATATAAATACGAGAGAGTGCTAAAGGTTGTTGGCCTGACCTGCTTCCTAAAGTCAAACCAAATGACCAAACATCAGATTTTATATTGGGGTCCTTTCTTTGTCAAACGTAAAACTTTTTAAAACTTTACACCACCTTCACACACACGCACACACACGCACACACACACAAACACACATATATATATGTATGTATGTATGTATATATATGTATGTTTGTATGGGTGGATGTATGTAATATACAGAAATTAATTTATGGGATAAAGTGCTCCATATCAAAGATAAAGCATATGTAAATATAAGGGAACATTGAAGTCAATACAGTCAATATATATATGGCCAGGCGATTGTGTCTAGCATGAAACAGCCTGTCGCCTCTGAGTGTTGACTTCAATGTTCACTTATATATATATATATATATATATATATATATATATATATATATATATATATGAACTTGGCAGGTTATTTAAAGCTAGAAAATAGACTGTAAGATTTTTTTTTAAATAATAATGGTTTTGTAATACAAGTCTAATTAAGTAATCCATAACTGGGGAAGAAGAAGTGGATTCATATCTTTCCCAAGGTTATTTGTGTGTAATTGAATATAATGAATCCAACTAAAATTGAAACTCGGCTCTCCGATTAACAATTCCAAGTTATTATCCATTAACACCACCTGCGCAGCGAAGCTTACAGCACCTGGTATTTCCATAGTAGTCACTCATTTAGGTACTGACCAGGCTCAATGTTGCTTATCTTCAGTGATGGTATATAGATACAATACAAATCATTACACCACTCTATGTGCATCTATTTTGTTTGTTTATTTATTTATGAGTGGCAGGGATGCTGTCATTTAATATCTGAATACCAGTATATATATATGTGTGTGTGTGTGTGTGTGTGTGTGTGTGTGTGTGTGTGTGTGTGTGTGATAAAATATAGTTTTAAGGTATGTTATATTTATGGGTTAAAGTGCTCAATACCAGGGATAGAGCATATGTAAATATAAAAATAGGCATTGAAGTCAATACAGAGGCAACTGTCTGTTTCATGCTAAATGTAATCATCAATATATATATATATATATATATATATATATATATATATATATATATATATATATATATATTTCTGAAATGAGTGGAGAACTTTCAGAGGGAAATTAACAGGAGATAACTGATAACTGACATCCATTAAACATGGCACGTGGAACTAGAACAGTCTACCCCAGTGAGTGAAATAAAGGGTTCAGTTCGACATTCCAACCACCTGAAGAAGGCCTGAGTGTACAACGGCCGAAACATTGTGATAAATATGGCAACAAAGATGAGGACAATAATCCGAATAATGTAAATAATGTATATATTTTATTTTATAAATTATCGTTGTCAACTCAAATTTAGCTGTGACACTTTTGATGTTCTATATCCTATTTAAACAATGCACAAACTTTGTATTTCAGTGACATTTCCAAAGAGAATCTGGAATAATAATAGTTTCTATTAAATGGTAATTTACATCAAGAGGTCTTTCAATGCTAAATGCCTTCCAAAGACCTATAACTATAATTACTTCGCAACAAATTAACTTTTTATGTACTGGAGTTGAATGGCAAGAAAGTTTTTATTAAATGGTTGTTTAAGTTATTAACCAATCTAAATGAAGCATTGATTAAAGTATATCTGGTTTCTTGGCAGTCATGGGTTCAATCCTTGGGTCAGGAAAGTCATATACTCTGGTTTAATGAAAGCAAAAAACAAATAATTTCTCAGATGGAGTCTTTTAACTATTTAAACTATTTACATTGTTCTGGCTGTTGTTCTCATCTTTATCATCACATTCACCAGAAGAGGGATCATGTTTTAAGGTTAACACTCAATTTTTCAATATACAGGTGATCCCTTACTTGCAAATGTTCAAGTTCCAAACTTTCAGAAATATTAACAAACCTGTTTGTCAATTCAAAAATCATCTTTTTGACTTCCAAAAATATTTGTGAAAAAAATCATCGCAAGAGAGTAATGAAGTAGATGTAAAGTCAGTGGGTAATACTAAGAACATATTATACGTTTAAATGCAGTTGGTACCATGATAACTGTTTCATTTTACACCTCCAACTCCAGAATTTAGTCACGATGTCAGTTGCTCCGAAAGTACCGCCTCCTATTTCATCATGTTGGGACACAGCATCAGAAACAAATGTTGGCAATATGGAAGTAGACTGATAGATTCATTTTCTATGGCTTACCAACACTTTGCAGCTTATTTAAATTACATTGTATGTATTATTTTTTTAGGGGGGGGGATAATAATGGTTTAGTGATACAAGTTTTACTAATTAACCCATAGCTGGAAGGAAAACAGGTAGATTCATACCTTTCCCAATGGCATTTGCACATAACTGAAAAATAACTTTTATTACACCTACCAGACAGCACCTTTATTGTCACAGGTGATATTTGTTGAAATTTTGAACCGAACACTTTATTTAGTCCACAACGGTAAATTGTTCTAATTCTACATGCCATGCCTTTGGATATCTTGGCTTTAATTCACCTTGATAAGTTTTTGGTCTCCTCAGGGACAGGGATTGAATTCACAATTCTTTGAATCAAGTCACTTTTAGAATCCGTCAATCAACACTTTTATCCACTGGGCCATGTTCTTTTGTCAAGCAGAACAACGGCAAATAGACTAGAGAAAACTAAATGATACGAGATTATCTCTAGGCATAGAAAGCTAAATGCGAGCACTCTATTCCAGTGTATCCAAAAAAGGATCAGCAATATTAGAGGTCCTGATCTGGTGGCTTGGCTTCAGTCATTTTCCCACCCCCATAAGATTACCGCTATGTGCCTTTTCTATAAACACTTTCATGATAAATGTTCGGATTCGCTCTTCACTACGGTACCTAGAATTTTGAATTTAAATGCAGTACTAGACTGGTATCAAGATCTCATCAATTTACAGTTGATCAGGCTAGATTTAGGCATAAATTCTAAGCTGACAGTTTCTTTTCTCACACTTCTCACTTGTGGAACTCCCTTCCAGCTTTCTGCTTTCCAGCCAAATTTAATCTACAAAAATTTAAATGCAGTGTTTCTTTTTAGTAGTTCCTTGAAGATGTTTTCAATGTATTTCTTAACAGAAATATACCAAAATATATAAGCATTTTTGGAGCAATTAAATACACCCCATGGATATTTATACTCCAAGAACTACTATAAAAACAGTATGAAGCTTATGCTTAACATCAGAAAGAGAGAGTTAAAATTTCTAAGGTACATAATGAAGAAAGCAGGCTTAGAAAATGTGACACTCGCAGGGCATATTGAATACAAAAGGACAAAATTTACTAAGAGCTACAAAAGACACGAGAAGAATAAGCTTGCATAAATGGTTGGCAGAAAAAGGATTAGGAGAGATATTAAAAAGACAAACTTTACAAGGACCTAAAAAGTACAGGAAATTGTGGAGAGCCATGATCACTCACACCATGAAATGACACAGCACATATATGTAGTAGTAGAAGAAGAAGTTTAGGTTGGCAGAACAGGGATTAGGAGGGATAGTAAAAAAAGACAAACTTTACTATGAGCTACAAAGAACAGGAAATTGTGGAGGGCCATGATCACTCACATCCTGAACAGACATGGCACAAAGAAGAAGAACAAGAACAGCAACAAATTTGTGTAAATGTTTGACAGAACAGGGATTAAAAAAGATAGCGAAAAGACAAACCTTTACCATTAGCTGCAAAGGACAGGAAATTGTGGAGAGCCATGATCACTCATATCCTGAAGGGATATAACACACAAAAGAATAACAACAACTACAACAAAAACTTTCTTTAAATATATGGCAGAACAGGGATTAAGAGAGATAGCAAAAAGGCAATCTTTACTAAGAGCGGCAAAGGACAGGAAATTGTGGAGAGACATGAATGTTCATATCCTGAAGGGACATGGCACATAGAAGAATATGAAGGAACTTGTCAAAATGGTTGACAGAATAGAAATTAAGAGAAAAAGTGAATATTTACTAAGAACTACAAAGGATAGAAAATTGTGGAGAGCCATGATCGCCCACGTCCTGAATGGACACTGCACATAGAAGAAGAAAACAAAACATTGTTGTATATTAAGATTTATTCTTTCTTAAATAAGTCCTAATATACAAACATAGATTATATGCAAGCATAGAGTGTGACATGAAGATAAGAACTGTGCTTGATAATAGTGTCGGCTGATTTTAGCTGTTAGACATAAACCAGACATGGAAAATCTAATATTTTGGTTAATGATTAATCATAAGAGTTGTCATCACTATGCTTTCCTCACTGCATCTGTTTATTATGCCACACCATTCCAGAGAAAGACAGGTTTCTTTCTCCTCTTCCCTTTCAGCTTGGAGACTGACAAAAAAAAAAGCCCCCAAAGAAATAGTTGATTTCAGTTCAGAACTTGATTCCAGACAGATTTTAGGACAAAAGTTTAAAAAAAAAAAAAAAAAAAAAATTTAAAATGTTTTAAAAAAAATTGTTTTTCTTCCTCCCATTTCATCTCACTCTGCCACCTCATCTTCCTGCAAGAAGGATAGGGAATGGATTTGTTAGTTGGGATGATCATAATGTGTCAAATAATTCCAGCAGTTGCTATAATATATTGGTTCATTTCTTCAATTTCATTTTTATAAAGAAAAAAAAAAATTGTAAAAAATAAACTGCTATCCGTATGAGTCAGATGTTCTCTGTTTAATGGAATTTCAAAATGACAGCAAATTATCAGTATTCCAGTAAATCTTGACTCAGTAGTAGAAAAAAATTATAGAGTTACGTTTTGTTCTAATCTCCCAATATTTTGAGCCCTTTTGGCTAATATTTAATTCCAATAAGGGAAGAAGTTTCGAATCAAGATTGGTGGGAAGAACATTGATAACATCCGGTTTGCCTACAATATGACCCACTTTTCAACCCTCAAGAATAGCCTGATGACATTGCTACAAACTATAAGTAATTCCAGTACACAGTAGGTTCTAAGCACCAAGAAGACCAATGTAATGGTGATTAACAGTGTTGTTCATGATAACAGTCATCTTTGAGTATAGAATCCAGAGTTTAGCAGTGAATATTTCGAAGACAGAAGGGAAGTGTAGTTCAGGTTAGCAGTGGATATCCCGATAAAGTAGCAGAGCGTAGTTCTTCCTTCTGTTCCTCTTTGCCTGACAAGCTGGCACTGGACATTCAGATAGAGTAAACAAAATGGCCGCCTTTATACACAACGGATTGAATATTTTATGTCTTCTGATTGGTTAACCTACTATTGGTGGATTATAAAGTGAGTCAAGTCATTTGGGCTAGCTCACTAGTACATATATATATACACAAAAACTGCAACAAACAGGGGTCACACAGACATCACTGACTTCCTGCTGGATGGTGAGGGAATAGGGGAGGTGGAGGACTTTGTGTACCTGAGCTCCAACATCAATACCCAGGGCAGCTCTACATGGAAGACCAAGAGAAGGCTGGCAGTAGCATTATTGTAGGGGTATTGAACAGCTTCAATTCAACCCGTACATTTTTTTACTTTACAAATGTGTCAGCAAACAAAAAGCAAACAAGAGAAACAACACAGAAATTGTTTTTATAATAACAAACGATCTTCATTTACTGTATGACATACAAAGCAATCAAGTGTATGATTTTTATATAGTAAGAGTTGTAATTAATTGCAAGAGTTATTTCCCTTTAACTGTTATTTGAATTAGTTAAGACTTTAAGGAAGATAAAAAATTTTTATCTGGACTCACAAAAAAGATTTCAGTTTATGAAATAATAGTAAGTTACAATGGAAAGAATGTTCTTCGATAAGGTGTTTTATGCTGAAATTCAGAGTAAGATGAGTTCAAAGAAACTTGTTGATTGAGAGAAAATGTAATCTTCACTTGAATATCAAAACATTGAATTAACTTACCGCTTAAATTGTTCACTGAAGAGAGTTGAATATGAGTGAGAGAATTCTGGAAAGCTGAAAATATGTCGAATTGAAACTTATAGCTCCAGAATATTTTGAAGTAAATAAGTGCCTGTTGCTTGTAGTTGATGAGTTAAGAGATGTTCAATGTTCATACATACATGTGTGTTGGGGTGTGTGTATGTGTGTGTATCATAATGCCTTCCCATCAGGGACAGACATAAAACTCCTCTCTGGACTATATAGTTGTGGTTCTGAGAAAAACAGAGTAAAGAGAAAATTGAAAATGTCACTTGTTATTTTTAATGTTGTATGTCACGTGATAGGCTCAAAAGACATAGACAGATTTTTGGCGGAATTGTATTTTCATTCAAAAACTAGGTCGATGCAATTTGGACGTAGTTGAAAACATGATGTTAGCATTAACTGACCAACCAGGAGTCAGAGTCTCTGTGGTCCACTTTTTTTCTAACTATTTGAAATGATGTAGAATTAAAATTCTACACTATGACAAAAATGGGAAACATCTGGAATAGTCGGAATATATGCATCAGCCTAAACTTGGAATTGCTAAGAATTACTGCTTTCACCATTCCAGCTACAGATTCATGTCATGGGCACTGACAAAGAGGGAAAGGCGCTGGATTGATGCTTTCGAGATGTGGGCATATCTCAGAGTCCTTAGAGTGCTATGGACGGTGAGAAAGACTAATATGTAGGTGCTAGATACCATCAGAATAAGGTATGTATTGAGAGAGTAGATGGCACTAAGGAAGCTCTGTTATTTTGGGATATATTATGTGATGAGGAGGCTTTGATAAGGACATTCTGCTGGGCCTAGCGGAGGGCAAGAAGCACCAAGGGTGACCACCTAGGTCTTAGTTTGGGGATATTAAGAGTTGGATTGGAATGACAGTGGCTGGGGCTGTAAGGGCAGCATCAGACAGAAAGAGATGGAGAAGAGTGATGACCACAGGGGCGCAAAATGCACTAACTGAATAAATGATGATGATGATGATGATGATGATGATGATGATGATGATAAATTGCTTATCATAAGAGATGGAATTGTCAGCAGGTAAATAAAGTCAATATCAATCTAGGAAAATATTAAATAGGGAAAATAAACAGGATAGAAATTATACTATACATTTGATACAAGGTGTGATTTTTGTATTGGGGGCATTAAATTCAAGCAGGTACAGAAATTTAACTATCTGGGTAATCTGATAGCAGGTAACAGGAAAGGTGATAAAGAAATACAAAGGCAGGTAGAAATAGTAAAAGATGCCTCCCAAAGACTAAGTGAAGTATTAAGACATAGGAAAATATCATTAGAAACAAAGAAAAAGCCAACTGAAATACAATGCAACAAATGTGGCAGTGAATGCTGAACAGTTTCCTCTCAAATGAAGAAGAGACATGGTGCGACAGAAATGTCTTTTCAACAAGAAGAGGGTTTACAGAGTTCCCATATGATCACTGAGATTGAGTAATATCGAACCTTGTCAGTATCTAGATGTGTGGCCACTTAGAATACAAGCTTGGATGTGTGGATGATGTCATGGCAAACAGCTTGAAATTGAAATTTGGAGAGCCAAGTTCCAATTCTAGTTGGGTTCCTTCTTGCATGCAAATACCCTTGGGAAAAGTATGAATCTCACCTAGTCTCCCCTCAGCTGTAGGTTAATTACTAGTTGCATTAGTAGATCAATATAATCTCCAAAAAATTCTTATAATCTAAAAATATTTTCTAGCTTTAAGTAACCTACAAAGGGTTGATAAGCCATAAAAAAAACATA
This sequence comes from Acanthosepion pharaonis, assembly GCA_903632075.3. Taxonomy (NCBI): domain Eukaryota; kingdom Metazoa; phylum Mollusca; class Cephalopoda; order Sepiida; family Sepiidae; genus Acanthosepion; species Acanthosepion pharaonis. The sequence goes on along the minus strand of CAHIKZ030000890.1, from coordinate 3,842,620 downwards.
TCAATCCTTCATAACAGGTTCGACAACGTAAAACAGAGAAATGCTCTCGAAAAGGATTGCCAATCAGTTGTTAACTGGAGCAATTGAAGAATTTGGCATTGAAGAATTTGGTATTGAAGAATTTGGCACTGAAGAATTTGATATTGAAGAATTTGGCATTGAAGAATTTAGTATTGAAGAATTTGGCATTGAAGAATTTAGTATTGAAGAATTTGGCATTGAAGAATTTGGTATTGAAGAATTTGATCTTGAAGAATTTGGTATTCAAGAATTTGATATTGAAGAATTTGGCATTGAAGAATTTGGTATTGAAGAATTTGGTATTGGAGAATTTGGTATTGAAGAATTTTGTATTGAAGAATTTGGCATTGAAGAATTTGATATTGAAGAATTTGTCATTGAAAAATTTGGTATAGAAGAATTTGGTATTGGAGAATTTGACATCAAAGAATTTGGTGTCATAGAATTTGGCATTGAAGAATTGGGCATGGAAGAATTTGGCAGTGAAGAATTTGGCATTGAGAATTTGGTAGTGAAGAATTTGGTATTGAAGAATCCCTTTTGTACCTTAGCAGTATTTCTCCCTTTATCAAGCCCCCCTAACATGTTCACCCATCCATCTGCACAACCTCATCAGCTAGGTGGCTCATTGTCATCCCCAGTCCCTTTTACTATTGATATCCCCTAAGAGGGTTAAGTTTTTCTAGCCCTACTTCCTCATATATATATATATATATATATATATATATATATATACAAGAAATTTTAGCTGTTACTTTCTGATTTTGAGTATGAGTTTTCTTTTTGTTAGCATTGCTACAAAATCAAAATATTAACCTAAAAAACTTGAGCCTTGTTCTTAAACAGCCTTGTCAGACCAAGACTTTCATATGGATGCCATACATGACCCGAAACTCGTTTAAACTTTGATTGAATGAAGTCTGTAGGTTTCAGCAGGAACCATCCTTTTTTGAACTTTTTTGTCTGCCATTACAGAATCACAAAGAACTGTACCAAATAACAGAAACTATATCACTTGAAGATTTTCAACAATAGCAACAACTAAAATGGATAGCACATGCAAATCAAAGAGAAAATAATAACATAATCAAGATGTTGACATTCTACACCATTTCAAACAAAAGGTTAAGAAGGAAACCCCATCAATACAGGAAAAAGTGATAACAGATATCAGATTTGAGAAATCTAGTTTTCTAAAAAATCATTTTAAGAGAAAGATTTTTTGTTTCTTTTTCTTTTTCTCTTTCCATTGTTAGGTTTGCTTTTTCTCTTTCATTTGTCACTTTTTCATTTTTTCTTTCTTTTATTACTTTTTGTTTTTTCTTTGTTAGGGCTTTTCTTTTCAATTTGTTTTTTCTTTTTCTCTTTCCTTTGTAAGTTCTTGCCTTAATATAGATTCATAGCTGAGTCTTTAGAATATCTTTATTCCAACCATTAGATCTGTCTTTGAATTTCATGATGGTTGATTTGTCTGGGAAATAGGTTCTTGATTATATCAGCTGAGGGGGATGATCTCAGCATGCATCACCATTGGAATGTGCCTGAAAAACATACCAAGCCTTGTGAATGACATTTAGGTGAAACTGCTTGGAAGTTTGCACTAATACAAAGTTACAGGTCATCATCACTGAGAGTTTAAGCATACTGGCTTTGTTCAAATTGTTGATTATGCCAGATAAGGCACTGTTTATAAGAAACTCAAAGATGCATTCAGTATATTTCCAGTATAAACCAAAGTTGAAGAAACACAAATGTATCTGAACAGGTGTCTAACCACCCTGGTAGCCAGGTGTACTCAGAAACAGGGTACAAACATTAAAGCTTTAAAAATGGAATAGCTATCAGAGAAAACTGGCAATGTAAACCTTGAATTCATCCAGGAAGCTCTAGTAGTACATCTCACTCTCAAATTCCTTGCAGGGGGTGGGGTGTCCAGACAGGTTGATGAATGGATCTGGCATTTTACTTGAGTCCCAAGAGTCATTCAAAGCAGAATTTCTTTGTCTAGTCTTATAAATACTATTCAGAAACTGTTATGAAACAAAGCAAAAATAAATTATATTTACTGTTTTAGTTATAATCTTTAAATTCATTCAAGATGAAAAGATTGATCTATAAAAAAAGATAAAGAGAAAAGAACAGAGAAACACTAACAAATGACAGTATTTATATTTGGACTATTGTCATTATCTTTGTTATTATCATGTTTTGGCTGAGAGTTTAAGCATACTGGCTTTGTTCAAACTGTTGATCATGCCAGATAAGGCACTGTTTCCTAGAAACTCTAAGATTCATTCAGTATATTTCCTGTATAAGCCATAATTGAAGAAACACAAATGTGTCTGAAAATTGTTTTAAGAGAAAGATTTTATAAATTTCAACCAATTGCAGCACTGACTGCTTGGTCAATGAATGCTGAATGTTTCCTTATAAGGCAACAATTAATCTACAATTACCATATTAACATGGAGTGCTTAAAAGTGAGTTTTATGTATTTTTTCACTAAATTTGTTAATTTCTTACCTAAATTTTGTTTCAACAAGTTTTGTATTCAGTCTACATTGAAAATTTTAAAGAAAGGTATTTTCAAAGGTCAGGAATTAATGTGGACAGAATAGAATTATTATATGTATATAAATGAATTGTTAATGATTTTATTGTATAAATCAGAGGTTACCAACTCAAGGACACAAAAAAAGCAATTTCGTGCTGAGGGGGAGGTGCAGCAGGCTAAAATCATGTCTGTTACCAAGACATTCCCAATGGGGATGATTTCCTCTTCCCAACCAGGGTTCTACAGCCACACAAAGCTAAATTAAATCACCTTGGTATTTTTGAATGATGAGAATTGTGAAAATTAAAATGAAAGAAAGGGAAAGAGAGAAAGTGTGCTGGCAGGCAGACAAGATTTTGCCCATATTCTAACCATTCATGTTTATTAAGTACAATTATTATTAAGCAAAATTTACACCTAATTTTCAAAAAGAATCATCAATTGTCAATATGTGAGGTGAAAATGTGTCCCACATCAGCTAATACATTACACAACCTTCAGCATCAAAATCGAGATTTCTTCCCTTCCTTGGAAAAAAACTAGAACAGACCTTACTGACCTTAAAATTGATTGACTGTCTGTTGGCACATGCTGTATAGGTCAAGCCCAATACTGCTACTGCAAAAGTTTTGAAGGAGTGAGGGACAAATTTATTAAACATTAAATTTGGGTGAAAATATTGATAAAAAATGGATTGAGACCTCTGTTATAAATGCAGTGAAAAAAAATGAAAATCAGAAAAAATATGAAAGATTGTAAACCTTCTAATCATGATAAAATAAAGATGGAATTGTTGGTCTGAGGTGAATTGTTAGAATTCTTGTACAGCAAGGAATTTGTGAAAGCTGAAAAACTGATTTCAAACCTTCATTTTAACAGAATTATCTCTTGGCATTTAAACAAATCATCTCTGTTATAATTTAATCAAAAGAAGTTTTTATTGTAATTAGATTAAGTTTGAAAGGCTACCATTGGCTATCCAGATGGAAGTTATTTTCAAATTTACATCATTTGGGAGAAATTTTTTGGCCAAATAAAATTTTTATAAAGCAAGTTAAACTAAAATAAAACAAATATTTTAAATAGAATTCTCTTCCTTTTGTTAGATTTTCTTTTTCTCTGTTCTTTCATAGGTTTACTTTTTCTTTTGTTATTTAAGTTTTATTTTTCTCTTTCCTGTGTTATTTTTTCTTTTTCTCTTTCCTTTGTTAAATTTTCTTATTCTCTTTCCTTTGATCCCTTTTTTCTTTTTCCTTTGTTCCTTTTTCTCTTTCTCTTTCCTTTGTTAAATTTTCTTTTTTATTTCCTTTGTTACTTTTTCTTTTTCTGTTACCATTGTTATGCTTCTTTTTCTCTTTCCTTTGTTACATTCTTTTTTCACTTTCCATTGCTAGCTTTGCTTTTTCTCATTCATTTGTCACTTTTTATTTCCTTTGTTACTTTTTTTTTTCTGTTACCATTGTTATGCTTCTTTTTCTCTTTCCTTTGTTACTTTTTCTTTTTCTCTTTCCTTTGTGACTTTTTCTCTTTCCTTTGTTACTTTTTTCTTTTTCTCCTTCCTTTGTTACTTTTTTTTTCCTTTCCCTTTGTTAGGTTTTTCTCTTTTCTTTGCTACTTTTTTTATCTCTGCCCTTTTTTACTTTTTCTTTTTGCTTTGTTCCTTTTACTTTTTCTCTTTCCTTTGTTACTTTTTCTTTTTCTTATCATTTGTCACTTTTTCTTTTTCTCTTTCCTTTGTTACATTCTCTTTTTCACTTTCCATTGCTAGCTTTGCCTTTTCTCATTCATTTATCATTTTTTCTTTCCGTTGTTACTTTTTTTTTCTTTTCTTTGTTAGGTTTTTCTTTTTAATTTGTTAATTTTTCTTTTTCTCTTTCCTTTGTTAGTTTTTGCCTGAATATAGATTCATAGCTGAGTCATTAGAATATCTTTATTCTAACCATTAGATCTGTCTTTGAATTTCATGATGGTTGATTTGTCTGGGAAATGGGTTCTTGATTATATCAGCTGAGGGAGATGATCTCAGCATGCATCACCATTGGAATGTGCCTGAAAAACATACCAAGCCTTGTGAATGACATTTAGGTGAAACTGCTTGGAAGTTTGCACTAATACAAAGTTACAGGTCATCATCACTGAGAGTTTAAGCATACTAGCTTTGTTCAAATTGTTGATTATGCCAGATAAGGCACTGTTTATAAGAAACTCAAAGATGCATTCAGTATATTTCCAGTATAAACCAAAGTTGAAGAAACACAAATGTATCTGAACAGGTGTCTAACCACCCTGGTAGCCAGGTGTACTCAGAAACAGGGTACAAACATTAAAGCTTTAAAAATGGAATAGCTATCAGAGAAAACTGGCAATGTAAACCTTGAATTCATCCAGGAAGCTCTAGTAGTACATCTCACTCTCAAATTCCTTGCAGGGGGTGGGGTGTCCAGACAGGTTGATGAATGGATCTGGCATTTTACTTGAGTCCCAAGAGTCATTCAAAGCAGAATTCCATTGTCTAGTCTTATAAATACTATTCAGAAACTGTTATGAAACAAAGAAAAAAATAAATTATATTTACTGTTTTAGTTATAATCTTTAAATTCATTCAAGATGAAAAGATTGATCTATAAAAAAAAGATAAAGAGAAAAGAACAGAGAAACACTAACAAATGACAGTATTTATTTATATTTGGACTATTGTCATTATCTTTGTTATTATCATGTTTCGGCCATTGTACACACTGGCCTTCATCAGGTGTATATCAATCCAGGTAACCTACAAGGAATTCTGAACTGAACCCATTTATTTATTTTTGGCGTCTCGTCTACAGTCACTTTCTCACAGATGTGCTGTCGCCTCCCTCTGTCTGTTCTTCAAATACTTTCATGGAAATTGTTCCGAGGAGCTGCATTCGCTGGTTCCCAGACGTCATGAGTTCCAGCGCCCTACGAGGCTGGCATCCCGCTCTCACCCCTTCACTGTCGAAACTCCTAAATGTAGCCATCTCTTCTGCTCTAATAGCTTAATGTCTCGCACCTCTCGCCTGTGGAACTCCCTTCCCTTCTCCTGTTTCCCTGCGAGCTATAATCTCCAGCTATTCAAGTGTAATGTCAATTGACATCTCCAGTTGCCTTAATCTATCCACTACCCTCATCCTTTCTTCTATCACTCCTATCTGATCTTGCTACTTTCTGTAACCCCTTGCATCCTAGTGGCTTCCTGCCTTGCTTGGGGTGAAATGCTTAAAAAAAAAAAAAAATGTAGACTGTTTTCATTCCACTGCCCATGTCTAGGGATATGTAGTTCTTATTTTTAATACTGATCAGTTATCAAATATTAATAACTTGTCATCCAAGAAATTCAGACAGAAATCAAAGAATGACAGCCATTTTTACAATATAAAAGATTCTGGTAAAGAGAAAGGAAGAGAAAAAAGGGAAGATAACAAAAGATGTTTTTGGTATTATCCTTTTTACCCACTATCTACGCATCTGTCTATCTATCAATCATAGTATATTTCATATCTATCTATCTATCTATCTATCTATCTATCTATCTATCTTTCATATTTATCTATCTGTGATGTTTGGGAACCTCAAGACAGTGTAATGGCTAGCAAGCTTGTCTTGCTAGAACAATTACAACTGAGTAGTGAGTTCAATCCTCTGTTACTATCTATGTATTAGAGTCTGTTTCATATCTGTCTCAATCTGTTCATATCTATCTATCTATGTTTGTTTATTATGTGTCTACATAAGGTCTGCACATCTCTCTCTCTCTCTCACTATTTATCTATCTATATATCTATCTATCAGAGTGTGTTTCATATCAATCTATCTATCTCAATCTGTTCATATGTATTTATCTATTGATCTGTCTGTTTAGGAGAATAAAAGATATGTTGTAGGTATTATCCTTTTCACTCACTATCTATCTATCTATCTATCTATATCTGTTTATAATCTGTTGTTACAAGATCATCTCATCATCTCTCTCTTTGTTTCAATATCTTTTTATCTACTTGTCTATCTATCAGAGTGTGTTTCATATCTATCCATCTATGTTTATTATCTTAGATAGATAGATAGATAGATAGATAGATAGATAGATAGATAGATAGATAGATAGATAGATTAAAAGCAGAGCATTTGTTTAAATCTATAAATATATAAACATATAATTAATATAAACAAATGATATAAACAAATACTCTGCTTTTAATGAATATATATAGAGAGAGATATAGATAGATAGATAGATAGATAGATAGATAGATAGATAGATAGATAGAAAAAAATGCTCTGCTTTCAATAACAAAGATATATATATATAGATATAGATAGACAGAAACAAATGCACTGCTTTTAATAATGAATATATATATATAGATAGATAGATAGATAGATAGATAGATAGATAGATAGATAGATAGAACAGACAGATGGATGCAGATGCTCTACTCTCAATAAGAAACTGACTGAGATGGATAGATAGATAGATAGATAGATAGATAGATAGATAGATAGATAGATAGATGAAACAAATGCACTGCTTTTAATAATAATGAATATATATATATATATATATATATATATATATAGAGAGAGAGAGAGAGAGAGATAGATAGATAGATAGATAGATAGATAGATAAAACAAATGCACTGCTTTTAATAATGAATATATATATATATATATATATATATAGATAGATAGATAGATAGATAGATAGATAGAGAAAGAGATATAGATAGATAGATAGATAGATAGATAGATAGATAGATAGATAGATCTAAATAACATTTTGTTATATAGCAATATTATTATAAAAATATTCACCTGAATTAAATTTGGAACATCAATTTTTCTCTTATCGTACCCTGTTATTTTACATGCATTTTTAATTTGCTGAAATATTATTGACTAAATTGATATATTGTTATCATTATTTCCCAAATTCATTATTGATTAACAATTTGTTATTGGATTTGAAAGGCATATAATAACTGGTCATAAATCAAAGTTATTTGCTAATTATAATCTTGCCTCCTTTCAGGTTTTCCCATTTTTTTTTTTTTTACTTCTGAAGCCAAAATGTTTCTTTAAATATCTGCAGGTTCAGAAATACAATTATATGGAATATTGATTCGAAGTCAATATTCACCAAATTTCCAAGTCATACAAGGTCATTTATTCAACAATTTATTAAAATAAATTCAATAATGAATCCAAGAAACTTGAGCTTTCCTCTACTTCTGTAAGAAAGAATATGGCAGCAAACTGACTCTCCCACCTTTTGCTTGAGAATGTTCTCAAATGCACCAAATTTATATGCATTGCTTGTAACACGTTTGCTATATCTGCCCCATTACATAGAAACATAAAAGACGAATGTACCTTCGGTAGACCTGAGTACTGTACATTCATAACAAAAAAGATAATGATTAAATAAACAAGAAAAAATTGTGAAACTGCTTTCATTTAGTAAAATCTCAAAAGTAATTATTTTATGGCATATCTGACAATCCTTATGTCTACCCAAAGCTACTTGGTAAAATCTAAGTGATGGTCTTACTCAAAAAGATTTTTATTCTCAGTACTTGCATGTTTATTATTACCATAATTTCTCGAAAATAATACACACCCATAAATAATACACATCTCGACAAATGATCCAAAAATTAAGAAATATATCTATCCCTATGTATAATACACATCTATAAATTTTGTCAAAAAAAACCATAATTATGAAGACATTAGGAATAAAATCAAAACTAAGCAGCTAAAATAATCTTGAAAATTACCATGCGGTTTTCCTGATAAATATAACATTTTATTTTACCGCCAAAATGTTGTCAAAACGTGCGAGTTATAGTGCAAATTTTAATCCAAAAAGTAATAGAATTAGCAGAAAGAATAGGAAACAGAGCTGCAGCTAAAGAATATGAGTTGAATGAGGCTAATATACGTTTATGGAGAAAGAATAAAAAATGTAAATCAAGTGCCAAAGCCATAGGTAGAGGAAGAAAAGCTCAATATCCAGATATAGGACAAAGTTTAGTTGAATTTGTGAAAGAAATATGATCAAGTGGATGTTCCATAAATACTGTGGAAATAGGGATAAAGGCAAAAGAACTTATGAAAGCTATGCATCCTGGAAACACATTTAAAGCTTCAGTAAACTGTTGTTTTCTTTTTATGAATAGGTTTGATATATTCATTAGGAAAAAAACATCTGTAGCCCCAAAAAATGTTACAATTATTATTGTTGGATTTAAAATGAAAATTGGGATAATATCTTTCTTATTTTAGAACAAGTATGTATTTATTATTATAAATCAATAACCAAAAAATATTTTTGTTTAAACCTATTTATAATACGCACCCCTACTGTCACCTGTAATTTACATTAAAAAATGTATATTATTTTCAAGAAATTATGTTATATTACATGTATATCTTTATGTTAATTAAACATTTTAGGGCACTACTTAACTAGACTGGTAAAAGATGAATGTATTTGGAAATGATTTTTATAGCTTGGCATTCTTTGAAACTAGCTTCAGCCATGACAGTTGTAAGAATCAATGTTATCATCTTAGAAGTTTAGACCTGTTCATAATATTGATAAAATCAATCCCTGACTTTTTACAAAGTTATCAAAACCTCACAGTTGTTTAGAAAGGTCAAGTTTAAAATTGTGCTTACATCATTGAGATCTACATGTGAAAACAGACTTTTTTTTATTTTACAAAAGGATTTCTTTTAAACAAAAAAACATCCAGATATACACGGTGCGATGGATAAATTGTCGTCTAAATTACAAAAAATGAAAATAACTCTGACATCTCATTTTAACAGATATATTTACCAAAATTGAATAAAAATATCTTGAAATACTAAAGAGTAAATTCATTCAATAAATTCACCATTTGCTTCAATAACGGCCTCCAGACAACTTCAGAATCTCCTGCAACTCTTCTGGACAGTCTCCTTGTTTAAGTTGGTAAATGCTACTGTAAGCCTTGTCTTCAGTTCATCTTTAGTGATACAAGGAATTTTGTTGGTCTCTCACTCAACTGCACCCCACATAATAATCAAGTGGGTTGCAGCCTGGGGAGTTAGGTGGCCAGATGTAAGATGTGATGTAGTTGCAGAAATTGTCTGACACCCATGACTGTGTTTTTCTGCTTGTGTAGCATGGTGCAGAGTCCTGTTGCCAGACATAGAATTTTTCAGCAACCACCCTCTTGACACAGGGCAGCACTCTCTTCTCAAAGCACTTAATGTAGGCATCGGTGTTGAGTCTGAGGCCCTGTGGAAAGATGAATATAGGCATAACATCACCATCACTAGTGTTCAATCCAAACTTTATAATCACCATTAGACTCATCCAACTCTTTCCAAATCCTCTGCAATGTCCTCAGATTGACACCCAAACACTCAGAAATGTTTGTGTTAGAGCTTCGGGTGCAAATGCCAAACAGTACAGCATGCCATTTCCAAATTTCTGGCAGAGTGAATTGCATTATGGTACATTTTTTCTCACAGACAGTGCCCAGCTGACCCTATGATACTGTGCAGTGGACAAAATCAAAAACAAACAATGTGCATGAGCAAAATTAAAAATATAAAATGGCGACAATTTAACCATTGACTTTGTATACCTTTTGATGGGAAAATGATATGTATTTATCTATCTCATCCTGTTCCTTATCTATCTATCTATCTATCTATCTATCTATATCTCTTTCTTTCTCTCTCTCTCTCTCTCTCTCTCTCTCTCTCTCTATCTATCTATCTATCTATATATATATATATATATTCATTATTAAAAGCAGTGCATTTGTTTCTATCTATCTATCTATCTATCTATCTATCTATCTCTCTCTCTCTCTCTCTCTCTCTATATATATATATATATATATATATATATATATATCAACCTGTTCATTATCTATCTAGCTAGCTAGCTAGCTATCTCAGCCTGTTCATTATCTATCTATCTATCTATCTGTCTCAACCTGCTCAATAGCAATCTAGATTACTTTTTCATTTTTTTACAAAAAGATTTTTTGTCAATTACAAAACAAACAGATTTACTATATTTTTAATTCAAGAACCAAATTCATTCAAATTAATAAAAAAAATTTTAAAATATGCAGATACCAATGATGTAATCATAATTTCAAATTTGACATTTGTAAATAAAATCTAAGTGCAGAAAAATCTGCAAAAACCATGGATCAATTTGAGGCTTTATTGATATTATTAACAGGAACCCCCTTTTAAACTGATAAAAAAAAAATCAATATTTTTTGATTTTGCCAAATATCATGGCTTGAGGAAGATCTAAAAATGTTAATCAACAAAAACTACTTTCCTAAAAATGTTTACCTATTGTTTTTACAAGGGGACCCATATATTTATGTAGTTCCTATTTTACTGTCTTTCAAAATGTTATTAATGTCATTGTTTGCATGTGAATTGCTACTTATATCCAATATTTCTGATTTCCTCCTTCTGCTTCAAATATGGTAAGGCCCCCCAGGTAAGTGATCTTGGTTTGATGCTGAAAGTGACATTGAGTCATGTGACCTAACTGGGAAGGGATTTTAAACTTTTAGAAAGTACAGATGGGGTATATGAGGATATATTTCTTTTTTGTCTCTGTAGTTGTTTGTCAGTCTTCTTCTATGTGTGATCTCCCTTCAGAACATGGACAATCATGTGTTATAGACAAGCGTATGGTTGCAAGAAAGAAATACGTAAGACAACAGCAGAAATAGATTTATATGATTTATTTCAATAGGAACGTGTGGTTTTGGGACAGCTACCTTGTGGTATAGTTCATAAGCCGGCTGAAGATCTGGGTTGATCTCTCATAGTAGTTCTCACTGGTTGGCATGGTGCTCCTCCTGCTGACTGCTGCTGACTGCCCAGACTGAACATGACAGATCTCTTCCCTGGCCTCCTGTTGACTGCTAGTACTTCCCCATGTGACCCGTTTTATGGCGTTTTTTATGGCTTAACAGGCTCGAAAAACGACGCGAATATAATTAGAAGGGAAGCATTTTTATTGGTCGAAAAATAGAAACACTTTAAAATATTATTTTATTTTTCGACTGAACTCGTCTCGTCGAGCCTATCATAAAACGATTTATAATGGTCATTTTGTTCACATCCGGCTCTGTTAGTTTAAAATGTTAGTTTATTTGCCTGCAAATCAGTTGAGATATGTCTTATTTTATTTTATAACACATGGCTCTCCACAATTTCCTGCCCTTTGCAGCTTTTAGTAAATCTTGTCTTTTTGCTATCGCTCCTAAACCTTATTCTGCCATCCATTTACACAGGCTGATTAGCTAGGCTATGTGCTGCTTTCCTCTGCATCCACTTGTCTTCAATGTATCCTGTGAATGTCAAATTTTCCAAGCTCTCTTTCCTCATTATGTGCAATAGAAATTTTAGATGTCTCTTTCTGATGTTAAGTATAAGTGTGCTTTTTGTTTCCATTTTCTCTAAAACTTTATCACTGCTCACATGTTCAAATAATAATTCTGTTTTATCTTCCCTCGGTATTAAGAAAATTTTACAGCTGTGTTCAAGTCTGAACAACCAGAGGTAAAAAACATTATGGCTGTGAATCCTTGACTTTGTATCCAGTCAGACATAAGTAAAGTTTGTCTATATACCACAATATTATGTGAAAAGGCTTGTTTTATAATCTAAGTATCATCTTTCTTTTGGATTTAATAAAGAAAGAGTAAATTCCAAACAGAATATTATATATAAATCTTTGCATTTATATATTTAATATTCATCTAAGGAATTATTCTGTCATGTCAGTGCTCTCCCATAAAAAAAAAAAAATAACCTGAAAATGTCAAAATAAAAAGACATGGTTAAAAAATGAGAACATGAAAATCAAATTTATACTCAGACATTCTTTGATTAATAATTCCTGGAAGATCATAAAAAATGAAATGTTTCTAATCAACCGATACGCATTTTCTCTCTGCCAATAAAACATTTCATTTCATATAGCCATGAATACTTGTACTCTCAATAAGGCTCCTTCCTTGCCTGGAACATCTATTGACACTCAAGTTCCAGACCCCAAGTGGAACTCATATATATGATTCATCTCTAAAGATGTTGGAAAACGAGCTGGTCAGTCATGTTCCACTTGTCTTCAACATGTCCTGTGAGCCTCAAATTTTTCAAACTCTCTTTCCTCATTATGTGCAATAGAAACTTTAGACATCGCTTTCTGATGTTAAGTATAAGTTGCTTTTAGTTTCAATTTCCTCTAAAACTTTGTTGTTGCTCACATGTTCAGTTCATAGTATTCTCAACATTCTTCTGTAGAGCCACATTTCTGTTTGTCAGTACAATATCATAAAAATGTAAATGCATTTTAATAGTTTTTCTATAGGAAAGAATTAGTCTTAATTAAAATAACTAAGCCTCTGCAATTTTAAGTGCAAATTAAGCTAGCTAATTAATAATTACTGAATACTACAAGATCATAAATCTTTAAATGTTTCTAATTACTTGATATGCATTTGCTCTCTGCCAATAAAACATTTCATTTCATATAGCCATGAATACTTGTACTCTCAATAAGGCTCCTTCCTTGCCTGGAACATCTATTGACACTCAAGTTCATTCCAGACCCCAAGTGGAACTCATATATATGATTCATCACTAAAGATGCTGGAAAACGAGCTGGTCAGTCATGTCCCTCTTGCCTTCAACATGTCCTGTGAGCCTCAAATTTTCCAAACTCTCTATCCTTGTTATGTGCCATAGAAATTTCAATTGTCTTTTTCTGATGTTATATATATATATTACAATTTGACTCTGTGTTGTCGAAAATGAATTGCTTTTGATGTCAAAATATTTAACTACACAGAGCAAAACTTATATTTACTGATTTAATGATTTATGATTTATTTTGTCTTTTGTAGCTCTTAGTAAATTTTGTCTTTTTGCTATCTCTCCCAAATCTTGTTTTGCCATCCATCTACACAGACTCAATGGATAGATTCTTTTCCTCAGTTCCTCTTGCTTTCTGTATGATCTGTGACTGTCAAATTTTCTGTTTGTCATTACAGCATTTTAAAAAGATTAATGCATTTTAATATTTTCTGTAGGAAAAAATTAGTCTTGAATGAAATAACTAAGCATTTGTAATTTTAAGTGCAAATTAGGCTAGATAATTAAAAATTCCTGGAAGAATATAAAAAAATGAAATGCTTGCTATCTGCTCATTCCAGACCTCAAGTGGAACTCATATATATAAATATGATTCATTTCATCACTAAATATGCTGGAAAAATGGTTAGTTCTTTGTCCTGCTCCAGAAAGTACCTGACTTCTTCTGCCATGATCCGCCTTTACAAGAGCCAGATCAGACCAAAAATAAGATATTGTTGGCACATCTGAGCTGAAGCTGTACAATCTTCACTTTCCAGGTGTGACAGAGTTTAAAAGCATTTATGCAATCTTATGAATGATATTTTCCACCTTACAACCCCTTTCCCTACAGAGGAAACATTGCTAGCCTCTCACTGCTTTACCACTATTTGCATGGCAGATGTTCACGTAAACTACATTCATCGGTTCTACCAGTCTGGAATTTCACAGCTAGGAGCCACCAGGACACATACTCTGAGTCAACTCATCTTCATTCGCATCATATTCCATTAACAAGAATGGTGTTCCAGCTACTTGCCCAGAACTGTTGTATTGTGTAATGAACTCCCGAAATGATGCTTCCTCAATAATTACAATTTTAATCTCTTCAAGATTATAGTCAACTGTTATCTATCCTATATATCCTCATAATATGCTCGCTCTCTGTACACTCTTACAACAACCTCATTTAGCAAACCTCTACTTTGAATGGCTCTTGGGCTTGTATTAGGTAAAAATATTGCTCCAAAATCCAAATGTTAACCTAAAAACTTATGTTCATAAATAGCCTTGTCAGATTGAGACTTTCATATGGATGTCGTGCTTGGCACCAAATCTCTTTAGAAATATCTAAACTGTCAGTCATATATAAACATGTTCTAAGATCAATGGTTAAAAAAGGTTTTGAGAATGTGAAGACAGAGGATCATGGTGAAGATCATTCTTATTCTTCTTATTATTATTATTACTACTACTACTACTACTACTAAGACCCGAATCTCCTTAACAGAGGTCTACCTTTTCTGGATGCCGTGCATGGTACCAAATACGTTCAGAAATATCTAAACTGTCAGCTGTATGCAACCACTTTCTAAGATCAATGGTTAAAAAAGATTTTGAGTGAATAAAACCTGTAGGTTTCATTGAGGGCCATTCTTCTTCAAGCCTTGTGGATTGGCACTACAAAATCATAAACAAAGAACTTTGCCAGATAATAGAAACCAAATCACCTGAGAACTTAAACAGCAGTAACAACTAAAATGGATAGCACATGTCACTTGAAGAGAAAATAATGACATAATCAAGATGTTGACATTCCATACTACTTCAAACAAAAGGTTAGGAAGGAAACCAGTGGGTCTTGACAAAGATCGCCTTTCTTTGAACCATATGGGCACTTATTGCGGACATGTTTATCCATATTTGCCATTTTTTTCACCAGTTTTAATTTTATAATTCTTCTTTCAAAATGAGCTGATGGAAATATTGAATTTAAATTTGAAAATTTGATAATTAATTAAATATTTAAGCAATCTTGTGTTTTTCGTAATTAAAAAGAAAACAAAACATATCTATCTCTGTCAGTCTGTTATCTATCTATCTATCTATCTATCTATCTATCTCAGTCAGTTTGTTATCTATCTATCTATCTCAGTCAGTTTGTTATCTATCTATCTATCTATCTATGTCAGTTCATTATCTATCTATGTATCTATCTATCTCAGTCTGTTTCCATCTTGCTATTTCAGTCTCTTCTTATCTATCTCTTATGGATTAAAGGGACTGTATTTTTTCTAAATTTATCTTTCGTGGTAGAGCCGATATTTGGTGGGTTTAGTATCACTTTTCAAGGTTACTGTTGCTCACTGTTTAACTTGCCTCTGTGCCTTCCATGAGGGTCGCCCTTTCCTTCTTCTACACAACTCATTTAATACTACCTACTAAAATGTATATTAAGGTAGCAGTTGTGTATATAATCATTACTTTCCCTTACCCCCTAACTGTTTTTCAAGTATGTCTACTCTAATAATATCAAAGTAGCTTTAAGTTACGAACAGAAATCATTTGCCAAAGTCTGCGCGTATGGTGAAAAATGAAATATTTAAGAAGCCTATTTGGGAAATAATAGAAAAAAAAAAAGACTAACAATGAAAATCTGCTAATTGAAAAGACATATTAGAATCAAGCCAGGGACAAATAATAGAGATATATACTCAAGCAAGAACAAAAAAAAGAAAAACAGTTTTTAAAAAAAAGTGTGAACTTGGAAAGAACGGAGACATAATTGAAAATGTATTCCAAAAGAGATGGAGTCTTAAACAGTGACTGTTACAGGATTTGGAGCCTAGTTCCATGGCTAACGGTAAAAACTCTTTTCTTTTGTTTTCATGTGCTTACTAAAGTACTTACTTCACTGAGTTGTGTTTTTTTTTTTTTTTAACCTTACCTAATTTATGTACCTGCATTTAGGTGTCTAGGAAACTTTATTCCATTTCTATTTTTTTTTTTTTTTTTTTTTTTTTTTTTTTACAAATGATCACTCAATACAAGGCCCAAGAGCCACTGGAGGTAGAGGGTTAGTGCATGATGTTATCTGAGCGTAAGAAAAGGAAAGAATTTTAATGTGATTTTGTAGGAAAGATAATGGTTAGCCTTTTAGATCTATAGAGGTTAAGATTGTAGTGGTGGTTTTCTAAGTGTAGCATAGGTGTGGCACAAGGCCGAAAGTATGGGGAACTCATTGAGGATCGAACTCACTATTCAGTCGTAATTGATTTAGCCAGACAAACTTACTAACCATTACACCACATTGAAAGCATCCCTTCGGGAGTTTGTTCCACAAAGCAGCATTTCTTTATTGAAAGAAGAAGCTGTCCAAATGAAACTTCTTTCTTACAAATGGAATACAAAGGTAATGAGGATATGGCATAGCGGGTCTTATCTGCAAAGGTCAGGACTGATGGAACTAAGGAATGTACCTTGTCAGCACTTGCCATTGAAATAGCAAGAGGCTTGCAGCATTTCCTCTGTGAGTAAAAAAGCAGTTGTAAGGTGGAAAATAATTCATCACCCACAAGGACGTTTTTGAACTCTATCAAGACAGGCAAATGAGGACTGGACAGCTCCAGTGCTGGATAATTTCCTGGCATTTAGCCAATTTAGATTCAAGCATCAGGCTGTTGGATATTTACACTTTAGAGTAGGCTTTGAAAATATGCACTATCTCACATCATTCAGCATATAATGTTACTAAATATTTATAGAAAAATACTAAATGTAAATATGTTACTAGATATTTATAGAAAAAAATCTCTAAACAAAGAAGAGTTTCCATAAATACTGGAAATCATACATAAGAAACAAAAACACACCCATATTGCAGGGCTGGTGCATACTACCCCCCTCAACCGGGAGTTGCTGGGTGGTGATTGGAGGCCCCAGGAAGTGCTTATAACCCTTGCTATCTTATTTATTTGCATTTTTTCTACCTGCATTTATGTATATTACAAATTAAACTAAGCAGAAATGACTATTAAACGATGAAAAATTTTTTTTCGTCCAAATCCATGCTTTGCTAATGCTGAGTCTTGAACGATGAAAATTTTTTTTTTTTTGAAAATTTTTTTTTTTTCGTCCAAATCCATGCTTTGCTTTGAGTCTTGAACGATGAAAAATTTTTTTTTTTTTTTTTCGTCCATGCTTTGAGTCTTGAACGATGAAAAATTTTTTTTTTTTTTTTCAAATCCTTGAACGATGAAAAATTTTTTCTTTTTTCGTCCAAATCCATGCTTTG
This sequence comes from Acanthosepion pharaonis, assembly GCA_903632075.3. Lineage (NCBI taxonomy): Eukaryota > Metazoa > Mollusca > Cephalopoda > Sepiida > Sepiidae > Acanthosepion > Acanthosepion pharaonis. The sequence continues at coordinate 3,825,055 of CAHIKZ030000890.1, read as the reverse complement.
CTAATGCTGAGTCTTGAACGATGAAAAAATTTTTTTCATCCAAATCCATGCTTTGCTAATGCTGAGTCTTGAACGATGAAAATTTTTTTTTCTTTTTTTTTCGTCCAAATCCATGCTTTGCTAATGCTGAGTCTTGAACGATGAAAATTTTTTTTTCGTCCAAATCCATGCTTTGCTAATGCTGAGTCTTGAATGCTGCTTTGCTAGTCTTGAACGATGAAAATTTTTTTTCTTTTTTTCGTCCAAATCCATGCTTTGCTAATGCTGAGTCTTGAACGATGAAAAATTTTTTTTTTTTTCGTCCAACCATGCTTTGCGTCCTGAGTCTTGAACGATGAAAATTTTTTTTTTTTTCGTCCAAATCCATGCTTTGCTAATGCTGAGTCTTGAACGATGAAAAATTTTTTCTTTTTTTCGTCCAAATCCATGCTTTTTAATGCTGAGTCTTGAACGATGAAAAATTTTTTTTTTTTTTTCGTCCAAATCCATGCTTTTGAACGATGAAAATTTTTTTTTTTTTTCGTCCAAATCCATGCTGAGTCTTGAACGATGAAAATTTTTTTTTTTTTTTCGTCCAAATCCATGCTTTGCTAATGCTGAGTTTGAACGATGAAAAAATTTTTTCATCCAACCATGATGAAACGATTTTTTTTTTTTTTTTTCGTCCAAATGCATGCTGAGTCTTGAACGATGAAAAATTTTTTTCTTTTTTTTCGTCCAAATCCATGCTTTGCTAATGCTGAGTCTTTGAACGATGAAAAATTTTTCATCCAAATTTTTTTTTTGCGTCCAAATTTTTTTTCCGTCCATGCTTTGCTAATGCTGAGTCTTGAACGATGAAAAATTTTTTTTCTTTTTTTTTCGTCCAAATCCATGCTTTGCTAATGCTGAGTCTTGAACGATGAAAAATTTTTTTTCTTTTTTTTTCGTCCAAATCCATGCTTTGCTAATGCTGAGTCTTGAACGATGAAAAATTTTTTTTTTTTTTTCATCCAAATTGAACGATGAAAAATTTTTTTTTTTTTTTTTTTTTTCGTCCAAATCCATGCTTTGCTAATGCTGAGTCTTGAACGATGAAAATTTTTTTTCTTTTTTTCGTCCAAATCATTTTTTTTTCCAAATCCATGCTTTGCTAATGCTGAGTCTTGAACGATGAAAATTTTTTTTTTTTTCTTTTTTGCTAATGCTGAGTCTTGAACGATGAAAATTTTTTTCTTTTTCGTCCAAATCCATGCTTTGCAAATCCATTTTTTGCGTCCAATGCTGAGTCTTGAACGATGAAAAATTTTTTTTTTTTTTTTCGTCCAAATTGCTTTGCTAATGCTGAGTCTTCCAAAATTTTTTTTTTGCTTTTTCGTCCAAATCCATGCTTTGCTAATGCTGAGTCTTGAACGATGAAATCCATGCTTTTTTGCTGAGTCTTGAACGATTTTTTTTTCGTCGTCCGAAAAAATTTTTTTTTTTTTTTCGTCCAACCATGCTTTGCTAATGCTGAGTCTTGAACGATGAAAATTTTTTTCCAAATCCATGCTTTTTTTTTTTCGTCCAAATTTTTTTTCATCCAAATCCATGCTAATGCTGAGTCTTGAACGATGAAAATTTTTTTTTTTTTTTTCGTCCAAATCCATGCTTTGCTAATGCTGAGTTTGCTTGAACGATGAAAAATTTTTTTCTTTTTTTTTTTCGTCCAAATCCATGCTTTTGCATCCAAATCCATGCTGAGTCTTGAACGATGAAAATTTTTTTCCATTTTGCTAATGCGAGTCTTGAAATGAAAAATTTTTTCATCCAAATCCATGCTTTTAATGCTGAGTAATGAAAATTTTTTTCATCCAGTCTTGAACGATGAAAAAAATTTTTTTTTTTTTTTCGTCCAAATCCATGAAAATTTTTTGTCCAAATATGCTTTGCTAATGCTGAGTCTTGAACGATGAAAAATTTTTTTTTTTTTTTTCGTCCAAATCCATGCTTTGCTAATGCTGAGTCTTGAAAAATTTTTTCTTTTTTTTCGTCCAAATGAAAATGCTGAGTCTTGAACGATGAAAATTTTTCTTTTTTTTTCGAAATCCATGAATGGAAAAAAAATTTTTTTTTTTTCGTCCAAATCCATGCTTTGCTAATGCTGAGTCTTGAACGATGAAAATTTTTTCTTTTTTTTTCGTCCAAATCCATTTTGAACGAGTCTTGAAAAAAAAATTTTTGCAGATTTTAACGTCATTCACGGTTTTTTTTTTCGTCCAAATCCATGCTTTGCTAATGCTTAATCTTGAAAAAACATTATATAAAATTAACTATTTTTAATCCATAATGATACACGAGACGAGGTGTTAGAATTATTCAACTTTTTAACAAGAAAAATCTCAAGTTAACATTAAAAAATATCATAAACCATTGTTGATTTATTTAATAAGATGATGTGATCTCTTATGGTGATTTTCTAAACATAGCTTACATGTGGCACAAGGCCAAAATTATGGAGCACCCAGTGAAGATTGAACTCACTATTCAGTCATAATTGTTCTAGCAAGGAAAGCTTGCTAACCATTATACCATGTCAAGAGTTAGGAATGCTCTATTATGAAATGTATCTAATTTGTATTTAGATACATTTAATTTTTCTAGTTGAATCTATATTGCATATGATCCATTATTGTACATAATTGGGTTACAATAAATTTTATATTTTACTGACCTGAGGTGGAACAACTACATTGAATCAGTAGCTACATTTACCACAAGAAAAGTTGATTCTCTGTGTCACGCCAGAAGGTTTTTCTCGTTTGAGGTCCCTCCTTCAAATCTACAAATCTACCATTCATCCTTGCAATGTATACAGTTGCCTTATCTGATCTGGTGCCCCTGATGTTCATCTTGAAGTTCTTGACAAATTCCAAAGAGAGATACACAATGTGATCAGTCCTGATTTGGCATCTCAACTAACTTTCTCACCGATGTAATGTGGCTTCCCTCTGTCTTTTCTACAAATATTTTCATGGCATCTGCTCTGATGAGCTTTTTTCACTGGTGCCCTGTCTGCAGGACTTTGAGCATGCTACTAGGTTTGGCATTTTGGTCCCACCCTTTTACTGTCAAAACAGTTAAATGTAGCCGCCTCTTCTACTTCAACAGCTTTTTCTCTTGCACTTCCCGACAGTGGAACTCCCTTCCTCTTACTTGCTTCCCTGATAACCATAATTTCAAAAATTTAAATGTAATATCAATCGACATCTTCTGATACCTTGATCCTGATCCCTGGCCTTCTCTTTATTCTTTCCTCAAACACCTCTCTTTACTCTTACTTTCACTCTCTGTAACTGTTTACGTGCTAGTAGCACTACTGCCTGGCTTGGGATGAAATGCTTAAAAAAAAAATATATATATATATATATATGAATACTACCTTATGAAAATTGAGATGTAGCAGAGTGGGGAACTCCATAATCATAGATTTGGGGGTGATGTTACGCGAGACCCTTGCCCCAGCTTTGCCTAAGTGGATATATGAAAATGTGTTCTGCATCCATATATTCATATACAAGTTAAACAAAACAACAAGAAAACAACATAGCAAAATAAACAGAAATATGAGAGTGCACTGTAAAGTTATCAGCCTAACTAAGAAAAAATCTTCTTCTCATCCTATCTGACATGTCTCTTTTGGACGTTGCTCTCCACAACTTTCTATCCTTTGTAAGGTTTGTCTTTTCACATCCTTGCCACTTCCTGTTTTGCTATCCATTTTCACAAGCTCGCTAGGTAGGATATAAGCTGTTTTTCTCTTGCCTTCCCCCCTTGCCTTCAATATGTCTTGTGAGTATCGAATTCTCCAAGCCCTCTTTCCTCATTGTTCTAAAAATTGTCTCTTCCTGATTCTAAGTATGAGTGTTCTTTTTGTTTGCATTTTCCATAGAACTTCCTCAATAATCACATGCTTCATCCATGGTATTCTTAGTATGCTTCTATGGAACCAGATCTATACAAAAATAGCAAACACCATATTTATACTAGTTAGTTTGGTATCTGACAGCAAGATGATCAAATACAGGGTAGGGGTTGTCCAGACTGAGTGGGAAGGGAATATATTAATATTTTAAAGTGTTATTTCAAACTCAGTCAAATTGTTTGCATGTATGTGTGTGTGTTTGTGAATACATTAAATGGGACATAATGCGCATAGATTGCATATGCACATGCAAAGCCATGTGCAGACAATGTGTGATGGACAGAGAATGGATTGTATTAGTTCTGACTGTAATCATTTTTGGAATGTTGTAAATATAAAATTATTCTTGTAAATAAACCATCTAATAAATGGGTTTAATATTTTTGTTGTAAATTCTCAAAGAGCATAGAAAATGTATAAATTCACTTTCTTATGTTTGTGTTTTATTAAAATTCTAATCATTACTTTTTAAAATGATAAGCATTATCGAGGAGTGAAGGTAGTTAAAAAAATAGTGGTGTCAAGGGAAAAACTGTCCTTTTGATACAGTTGTATTGTATTTCCTTAATTCTTCCTTGTTACTCACATGTTATGTATATAGTATTCTTAGCATTTCTCAAAAGAAATATATCACTGTTGTCTCATGTGTCTTTTTCATCTGTAAGGACTTTGCCCAGAATTCATTGCCATAAAGGAAATTAGTTATTGCATAAGATTTCCAGCTCTCTCTTCTCTGTTTCTAATGTCATTTTTCAATCACTTGATACTTTTTTCTGATTCTGGAAGGCATCTTTCATTATGCTATGCACCTTTGAATTTTTGATAATACAAAATTATTTTTTTAAATATAATGAAACAAAATTAGTAAATGTTAATTCAAAGTTAAATAAATTTCAAGAAGAAATACTTCAGCTAAATCATAAAGTAAAAGCAAGTCAATTAAACTGATTGCACAAATATATACTCAATTAAATATCAAACTATATTTTATAAGTATATAAGTGGTATATATGTGCATTTTTTTGCCTTTTGTAATACTAGAGTTTTTCGCAACAGTATTATTGAAGTTATCACTAACATTTTTTGTCAAGATTTACAAACTCTACTCACCCTACTGTGTTTATATTTACAGTGCTACTACTGTACCATTATATTTTACCAGAATTAAATATATATATAAAAACAAAAAAGAAAATAATATTGCATTATTATTTAAATAAGTATTTATTATTTCAATCATTTTTAAAATAGTGGGAGTATTTTGTATGTTAAATAATAAAATTTAATTTAAAAAGAAAAAAAAAGAAAATGAAAATTTATTGTACTAAGCTATGCACCCTAGTAAAACCAACAGTACTTTGTACCCCCTTACCTGTTTGTACTTCTCTTCAAAATTTGGTTTCAATCACTCAATATATGGCTATTTTAGAGAACTTGATAGACAAGCCATTGGAAATCACAGAATTTTATATATAGATGCAAGACTATTTAAAAGTACACATAAAAAAGCAACTTGCACTCGTGCATAATATCATTAAAATAATACTAATGTGAATGATTAAAAGCAGTTAAAATAGTTATTGTTTTTACTATGGTCTGTTTACATTTTTAAATAGAATGGTAGAAAAGAACATGAAATCTGAAATTCTATATCCAGTTGCTAATGTGTTATTAAAGATATAAAAGTTTAGAAAGAGGAATGTACATTTTAAGATATGAAAATTTTTTGCAACACACTGACATGTCTTAAAATCCTTGCAGTATTTTGTATTGTTGAAGTTGTCACTATTATTTTTTGTTGAAATTTACAAACTCTACTTTCCTTACTGTGCTTATATTTATATTTTACCAGAATGAAATAAATATAAAAACTTAAAGAAAATATATGCAAAAAACAGGCTGCCCCTTAAGGTAAGGCTTCAAGAACACCAAAATCTGTAACACGAGGGGAAGTGGAAAATCAGGCGTGGCTGACCACATATGGAGAAAAAAGGGAGATCACTGCCCTCTGTGGGATCAAGTTAAAATCATAGACAAAGAACATCTTTGGAAAATTCATAAACTTAAGGAATCAGCACATATGCTAGGCCATAAAAATCTCCAGAGCAGACCAAGCATAGAAATGAGTACAATATGGGAACCAGTAATAAGGAGTGCCAGAGAAAAGCAATAACAACAAGATATGAGCTCTGGTAAAAAACATATGATAACAGCAAAAATTGCAATATGAACTCAGGTAAAAAATGGTGCTGAAGACATTAGGTTTATTTGTCCCAAACATTCATACACAGATGTCATCAAGGACACATGGCACAGTGGATAAAGGCGTTAGTTAGATCCAGTGACAGGACCCAAAGAGTGTGAGTTCAATACCTGGTTAAGGCAGTGGAGAACTTGGAGAGGGGAATTAACAGGAGATAATTGATAACTGACATCCATTAGTCATGGCACATGGAACTAGAGTGAAATAAAGGGTTCAGTTCAACATTCCAACCATCTGAAGAAGGCCAGAGTGTACAACGACCGAAACATTGTGACAAAGATGGCAACAAAGATGAGGATGATAGTCTGAACAATGTAAATAGTGTACATAATACCTCATCTCAGAAATATAGACAGATAATACAAAAAAACAATATTTCGTTTTTATTAAATAAGTATTTGTTATTTTAATCATTAAATTGTTTTTAAAACAGTGTGAGTATGTTGTATGTTAAATAATATTTTTAGTTTTTCCAAAAAAATTAAGGAAAATTTATTTTACTGAGTTACGCCCCCTAGTAAAACCAACTATACTTTGCACCCCCCCCACCTGTTTGCACTTCTGTTTTATTTGGAAAAATACTTTGACAAAATCCCTACTTCATGGTTTAATAATTTCTTTAATTTAATCTTATAGAACTTCATGGTAAACAATATTTTTTTTTCCTTTTACCGTTTTAAAACAGCGAAGAATAAATTCTTAGGATTTCTTACTTTTGAGCATGCAGCATACAACTGGCCATGATTAAATATTTCTTTCTGGAGCCAAATTACAACTTCTTGAACCATTTGTCCTTGTGATTTGTTTATAATTCTCGCAAACACAGGGCAAACTGGAAACTGGATTCTTCTATATATAAAAACTTAAAGATATGCAGAAAACAATATTGCATTTTTATTAAAAAAGTATTTGTCATTTTAGTCATTAAATTGTTTTTAAAATAGTGGGAGTATTTTGTATGCTAAATAATAAAACTTTTTTTTTTTTTTAAATTAATGAAAATTTATTTTACTAAGTTACGCCCCCTAGTAAAACCAACTGTACTTTGTACCCCCTTACCTGTTTGGTTTCAATCAGTCAATGCATGGCTATTTTAGAAGATATGAAGGAAGGACGAACTAATGGAAGTCACAAAAATTTATTTTGTAATATAGAAACATCTCTAAAGAGAAGATTATAAAGCCTTATTCAACTAATTCAATTTTAACACTGAAATTTTAACACAGGAAACAAGGGATGAACCTCTACTCCTGTTCAAAAAACTGGGGAGGAGTGTGAACCAGATAAGAGGCAAACATATCTACTCCTATTGTGGAAAAAAATTATAGTAAATAAAATTTCAGAAGTTAGGCAGTGATGTGTGTGTGGAGTGGTTGCATGCAAGAAAATAGATATGCTCATTAACATATACATGCAAATATGTATGCATATATATATATATATATATATATATATAGCAAAGGTAATAAATTTGTTGGTATATAATCCAAGTGGATCCTAGTAATATAAAATATTAAACATGAACTCAGTCTATACCATTGTTGAATAAGATTGACAAAGTTTTCATTAGTTGAAATAGACCTATTTCTCATATAAGGTAATTTTGAATTTTATTGTATACTATATATATATGTGTGTGTGTGTGTGTGTGTGTGTGTGTGTGTGTGTGTGTGTGTGTGTGTGTGTGTGCAATACTCTTGCCAGCTTTTGGAATGTGTCCTTGGCCATCCCAAAACGTCTATGGCTCTCAGTGTCGCATTTACCGCCCTCTGTCAGAACGCTTCCCAGATATTTAAACTTCCACGTCTGCTTGATTCTAGTGTTCTTGACCTGCAAATCGCATTTCAGGCACATCCTTTTACTGATGACCATGCATTCTGTTTTCTTGTGGTTCATGCTTAGTCCTTTCTTCACACTCTCCTTCACTACTTTCTGTAATTTCTTTTCTGTGTCTGCAAACACATAATGAGAGGATGCTGAAAGGTTTTCAGTCCAACCAATAAGCCTTTCTCATAAACATTTTGATCATTTAGTCATATTTCAGGAAGTGGGTCAGCCTGAGAATTTTCCAACACTTTAATATATATATATATATATATATATATATATATATATATATATATATGTATATATATATATATATATATATATTATATATATATATATATTCATATATATATATATATATATATATATATATATATATATTTATATATATTTATATATAGGTATGTGTATGTCTATATATAGGTATGTGTATGTCTGTGTATGTCTAATGGTTAAGGGGAGCAACACTTTGCATTTTGGACCACCTCAGTCATTTTCAAGAACCATGTGGCGTCCATGCTGTAAGCAAGATTCTGTTGTCTTCATACTGTTATTCTGTAGGAAGCTGAAACTCTAAAATAGTCCATGGTGACATTATTTGCAATGATTAAGGGAACAAGACTGCACTTTCAACCATCTCAGTCATTTTCAAGAACCATGTGGTAATCAAAATTATATTGGCTATGTGTGTGTGTGTGTGTACACATATATATATATATATATATATATATATATATATATATATATATATATATATATATATATATATATATACACACACACACATAAAATGGCTAACATTTATAAGTTATCCCCTAAGGATTATGATACATTAGTTAAAAATAATCTTACCAGAAGCTACAAAAAATTGATACCAATAATTCTAACTAGATAGATAGGATTAATTGTGTCAGTAAATCAATTACTGATAAACTACATAACTTTATTTGATTGGTCATTTCAGCTCATGTGACAGCGTTTCCCCTTTCGAGGGGTGGTTAATTAATTTGACCCTTTTAAAACCTTTATTCTACATTCATCATCATCACTTGATAAGACACCAGAGGTGTTGAAACAAAATGGATATTTTTGTAGTGATTTTATAACATATTTTTATGTTATAATTTTTAAATAAATATATATATATATATATATATATATATATATATATATATATATATATATACATATGTGTGTGTGTGTGAAAATATATAGAAAATAGGAAGGAACTGGTTAGGTAAATAGTCCAAAGTTCCTTAGTATTTTAGTTATTATTTTTAAAAATAGTGCTCGATACAAAAGTAGAGCATAAATATAATTATTTGGCCATGACCCATGCCCTTTGTGCCTCCATGAAAAATTGCACATTATTAAACTTCTAAATAATAATAATCTATTAAATAATAGACACGAGTTAACGGTTTTTTGTAGGCATCATCAGATTTTTGGTTTGAAATAAAAAAAAAAAAATTTATATAACTTGTTTAACAAATAGCCCAATCATCAGATTCATAGTAGAAATTATTAACTACAAACTTGCATAACATAACACCCTTCATAATCCATAGCCCAAATTAGTAGTTTAAATACCTTACATAAAAGATAACCCTTTATGAAGTCGTCAAAAAACAAACGTTACAAAAGTTTTTCTTTTTATATGCACAATTCCCTTTCATAATAAAATAAAATAAAATAAATAAATAAATCTCCATAGACAAGCCAACTTGACGAAAGCTTAATACATCTTCGTTTCATTTTTGACACCCTCACCTTCCCCCGACTTGACACCATGAAAGTATCTCTATACCGCTACGCATCATTAACACCCTACACTCGCCTACCCATTTTAGACAATTCGCCCTAGCTGTTACCATAGTGATTTTGATTTCAATTTTTAAAACAAGTAAATTTCAGATATACGTTATTCCAACAAAAATTTCGCTTGAAGATGGAACGGAGCCCTTTTAATTTCAACTCAATTTAATTTAAAGGATTATATTGAAGTTTTTCGGCTCTTGTTTTGAAACATGAGACCTCTTATGTAGCGATTTGGAATCATATTTTTAAATAAATAATTATATATATATATATATATATATATATATATATATATATATATATATATATATGAAAAAACAAACAAAATCCTTATATACAATTATGCTGTTACAAATATATTGGCTAAGATAAGTTTTCCTTTTGTTGTTATTCATATATATTTGCTTACACACACACATATATATATATATATATATATATATATATATATATATATATATATATATATATATATATATATATGAATAACAAAAAAAGGAAAACTTATCTTAGCCAATATATTTGTAACAAATATTTATATACAAGAACAAAAATGTTATTGGTTTTTCAAAATTTTTCAGTTTAAGAATAATATAATATTCATCAGGTTAGTCTGGGCAAGCTATGGAGGATGCAAAGGTACTACACTTTGATCTTAGCCAAAAGCCCAAGAAGCAAGGCAACTGCAATAAAAAGATATTTAAGTGATGTATAGTATCAAACAATGAAAACTGAGTAAAGCAATTGCCAAAAATCCAGTTGCCATAAATAAAATAACATTGTCTGCCGAATTATTTCTAAATTATTATTAAGAGTAATGTTTGTAAAATGGGGATTTGGCTAGTAAATATTAATGCTATATGAGAGATTTAGTCTCTGTTTTCATTAGTCTTCATAACAATAATATTACATTAAGCAAAGAAGTGCTAGAGTAATGGTAAAGACAGTACGAACTAATAAAAATAGTTGAAACTATGCCTAAATATACCAGATTCAAATTCAGTTCTCCATAAGATACAAAGAAGAATCTGCAGTGTTATTGGTCCTGACCTGGCATCTTGGCTTCAGTCACTTTCCCACTGCCATAATGTAGCTTCTCTGTACCTATTCTATAAATATTTTCATGACAATTATTCTGAGCTTTCATCTTTGGTATCTGTCTCTTGCTTTCTAGTGAAAGGGTTGATAAACCACAAAAACAAGTCTAACAATATATATCAACTTTTATGGTAATAGTTATAAAACTATTAGATTAAAAGCACATTTTTGTAGGCATTTGTATTTTGTTCATTATTATAGTTTTTATTTTATTATTAATAATAATCTTGTATTTCACTCAGTTTTCAATGAAGACAACAGCAATATGTAACCTAATTAAAATAAGCAATAAATAATAATAAATGTGATATCTGCTAATGAATTTAATAGATTTATCTTACACTGACGAGCAAATGTGTGCATCTGAAAATATCAAATCAGAAGATAAGTCATTTGAACTTTTATTTGTCATTTCACTTGATAGATAGATAGATAGATAGATAGATAGATATGAAAAGAATGAGATAGATAGATAGATAGATAGATAGATAGATAGATAGATAGATAGATAGATAGATAGATAAAGTTTTTTTTTATATAATACTATCAATTAATAAATTTTAAAAAAATGTTTTTTAAATTTTAAGAAATTCCATACAGGTACTTGGTTTTAGCTTCTACAAGAAGAATCATACCTCCAGCCATATTAACTTTTATAAAATTTAAATTAAAATTTTGTTTTGAAAATTTGTGATTTGGAGTACTTCATCTATATCATTATAACAAAAAAATTTGGAAAAAAATGAATATTTCTGGTTGCAGTTCCTATTGTATAACTCTAAAATCTTTTGGTTATGTGGATAATCCCAAGGAGTCCCTAAGAAATGAATATCCAGATAAAACTCCTAGGCGAGAGCTCAATGTGTGAGAATAATAACAAATCAATATAATTAAGAAAAATTTTAAAGAAATATATATATATATATTTGATATTTTACATTGAGCATTGTGTCTTTATAGTATCTTCATTATTTACTTTATGAATTTTATATTAATCATCCAGAAACTAATTAGACAAATATAAAAGATCAGTATAAAAATAGACAATATGTCTATATTATTCAACGAAACATATATATATATATATATAAAACTTTTTTAAAATAATATTATAGCATTCATTAGTTTGTTTAAAAATTGAAGCATTAAGTGGTCATTTGATTAAAATCATCTGCAGATACCATAAGGGTGAAACCAGGGTAGCTGATGCAACTGACCTCCTGATTTTTAAAGTTAAACGCTGTACATATTACTTTTACGTTTATTTTATTTTTTTCACACCTATAGTTGAGCACTTTTTAATACCACTGTTTCCTGATCTGATTCAACTCTAACCATTAACCTTTTATGTAGTTTGTATATATATATATATATTTGTGTATTTAGGCAGCAATCCTTCTTTCATGCACATTTCATTGAATACAACAGACAAGATGCTTTTATTTAGTTTTTTAAACAATTTCTCATGCAATCTAATAATTTTTTTTCTTTTCCTATATATATAAGTAGATATATATATATATATATATATATATATATATTTGGTTGGATAGATGTGAGTTTGTGACCCTGGGTTTCACGCTTTAGCAATCGTCAGACAAACTGATTAATTTTTTAAAAAATTTGGGTTTATGTAGATTGCATGTATTGGTGTTATTGTAGAAGTGGTGGGGGAAACGTCGTCATTTTGTCATTCATCGTACTAATGCAAACATCGATGTATACAGACACATATACATACTTGGTTGTCCATCAGGACTCATACATATATAAACATATGTGGGCAGTTTCGGATATGACATATGTATGTATACAGGTGGTGTTGTGTCTATACATACGCATTTGTATGTTGAAATGTTGAAATTTAAAGATTGGAAGTGTGGCGGAAATGTCTCGTGAATGTCTCGTGAATGTATACATGTCATATTATGTATTTTTCTGCTGAATATTTCCTCGCATGTATGTATATACGTCTGGTGGGGTTTGTGTAAAATTATGATAGGTAAAAATTATTATTATTTATATTTATTTTTAAATTTTTGAAAAAAATGGGGGTTTATTTGTTATATTTAAAGCTGGTTATTTGTTTGTTTTTGGTGACTGTGTATATGTAACAGGTAGAAATTTGTAATTCTTATTGGTTAATTTATATGGTGACGTTTAATATTTAATGTGCTGGGTGAGAGGGTAGTTTAATTTAATACCGGGTCTATATGATATGGTGTGATAGTAATGTTGCAAGGGATTGGAGACAGTGATAATATAATTAGCTAATAGTTATTGTAAATTAGTAGAAATTGTAAATTGGTAGAAATGATTAGTAATGGTGGTGGGAGAATGATAAAACCATGAATGTAGTTATAGTGGTGGTAGCTAGTGGTGGTAGCGTGAACTAAAAAGTTGTTGTTGGTGTTTTATTTTATTTTGTTATATGGATTAATTTATTTTGGTATAAATCCTGATAATAGGTATTCTGTGTGAAATTATGGTAGTTGAAGATTGCTATAATTTTTAATTTACAAAATTATTATTGTTATTATATTAAAGCTGGTTATTTCCTTGTTTTTTTTTTTTTGTTTTTTTTTTGTGACTGTGTATATGTGACTGGTAGAAGTTTCAGTATATAACCCTTATTGGGTTTTTATGGTGGTATTAAATATGCTGGGAGAGGGGGTAGTTTACGTTAATAATTATAGCAGGATTATATGGTAATGGTAGATATGGTGTGATAGTAATATGTAAGGGGGTTGGTGGCAATAATAATATAAGTGGTTAATATTTATCGTAAATTATTAGTAGTGATTAGTAATGTTGCTGAGAGAATAATAAAAACCTATAAACGTAATTATTGTGGTGCTAGCTTGAACTAAAGAGTGGTTGTTGGTGTTTTATTTTCTATATTTATTTGTTTATTTTTATTTATTATGAATCCTGGTAATAGGTGTTTATTCTCATGGTTACATATGGAAATTATATCTGATCATATTGTTTTAAGGTATTAAATATGCTGGGGGAGTAATATGCGTTAAAGATTGTAGTGGATTTATATGTTAATAGTAGGCGTGATGTGTGAGTGATGGCGCTGGGTGTTGGTGGTAATGATAATATTATTAGTTAATAGTTATTGTAGAGTGGTAAAAGTGATTACTAATGGTGCTGCAATGATAATAATGATAGATGCAATTATTTTGATGGTATCTTGAAATTAAATTGTGATTGTTGGTGGTTTATCTATTTTATCCATTTGGTATGAATTCGGATAATAGGTACTTGTTCTCATGCCTACATTTGGAGATTATCTCTGATTTTTTTGTTTAGTAAGTTCTTTTGCGGTTTGTGATATTATTGCTACTTTTCGTGTAGGCAAAGTAGGCATTTTTTTGTAATGTTGTTGTAGGCAGGGGCTTTTTTCAATATTTCCCAACTTATTGTTGGTGTGATATTTTTGTCTTTTTGCTGCCATATGTATGTAGAAAGTGTTGTGCTGTTCGAATATTTTCTGTTGTTGAATGAAAGGTTGTGATTGTTATTCCTCATCTTGAATGGACCTTCGGTGGCACCGATGTAGTGCATAGTGTTGTTGTTTGTACTTACCTTGGCCTTGTATATTGTGTTTTAAGTTGGCAATTTCCTGGAGTGGACATGTTGTTCTGTTTCTGCAGTTGCATATTGAATCCTTGATTTCATTTTTGTAGGTTGTCATTTTTTTGTTGTGGCTTTTGATTATTTCTGTTATGTTTTTGTACAGCTGTAACTGATCTTTACGTTATTTTTGTTAAATATTTTTGATAATTTGTTTGCTTCAGTGAAGTGTTTTTCTAATAAGTTTAGGAATATTTTGCCTATGTTCGTTTTAACGGTTTTGTTATATGGTGGATTAAACCAGATAATGTTTCTCTTTCTGTTTCTGCGTTTTGGCTGTGGAGGTATATATTGTAGTTGTTGTGTGTAACCACTTCCTTTTAGTGCTTCGTTGTATGTTGCTTTTTTGCTATTGAAAATGTGTATGTCAGATGAGTTCTCAGATAGTCTGCGGCTGATTGATTTTGGTATTTGTTTGATGATAGAAGATGGATGGTTGGAGGATGTGTGTACGTAAGTTGGGGTGTCATTTTCTTTTTTGTATGGTTCATATGTGTTGTTGATCAGGGTAAGAGTGACGTCAAGGAAGTTTACTATTGTTGTGCCTGTATTTATCTCTATTTTGAATCCCAAACTCACATTTATCCAACCAAATATGTTAGCTCTATCTCTGATATTGAGCGCTTTCTAAGTACCACGCATATAATATATAAATAATTATACATATATATATTTATTTATATTTATATATACTTTTCACACACACACATATATATATATATATATATATATATATATATATATATATATATATATATATATTTTAGTCGGATTGATGTGAGTTTGTGACTCTGGGTTTCACACTTTTGCAATCATCAGACAAACTGATTAATTTTTTAAAATTTTGGATTTATGTAGGGTTGTGTGTATTGGTGTTTTCCTGGAAGTGGGAGGAAAAATTGTCATTGTGACACCACTCTATCTCTGATATTGAGTGCTTTCCAATAATTACCACGCATATAATATATAAATAATATATATAATATACAGCACACACACACATATATATATATATATATATATATATATATAATTATATTTATATACATATATTTTCATATATATATATGTATGAAATGTGTGTGTGTGTATATATATATATATTCTAGATTACTCAGACTCCAAAATGATAGTATATTTTTTATAAAGTCCATAGAATTATTAGGTTTTCATATGTGACCCATTAAATATGTATTTTTACAATTATTTCTGTTGTGGTCTATCTATTTTCATTCATTTCACCTCCCAACAATATCTTTAAAATGTCTGCCATCATTATAATAAAGGAATTGCCAATCACGTAATGTGGCCAGTGAAAGGGAGATAACTCTAGACTGCAAAAAGTTTGTACATAATTTATGATTGTTAGATATTCTCGTTTTTATTTTAAATCTTTTCATGATTATTGACGGAGTGAGTCTTCAGTTTACACAAAAACTCTTGATTCTTGGACATCTGTTTCTAGCTAATAACATAACATCACTATCAGCAATCTAAAATACTAATAAAAATGAACAGGAGTACTAGTACAAGTTCGGCTATTGCCTGGTCTCCACTCCTTCCTGTAGGGTAGAGTTTCCAGTTCATTCTCCTAAATTTTTTTCATTTTCTTTCACTCCCAGTAACCAGGGCCGGATTATGACATTTTAGGGCCTCTAGGCTAATAAAATTATGGAGTCCCCCCCACACACACACCAGACTGAACCACCCTCTAATTCGCCCGCACCCATCTTGAATATTTTTACTCATGATGTATTTTAGCAATATTTACATAACTTGAAATTAACTACAGGGTGACCAATAAAAAAAGCTGCAAATTTATTCTTCAAGAAAATACACCATCAGCTCTAATTGGTCCATTTCAGTGGCACTCTAAAAACCCAGATCTGAATGTTATGGATGACAGTATCCGGAGTATACTCTTAATTCATTAGCAAAACCGTTGTTGTGACATCGTCAATATTGATTCATTAAAGTGAAACTTAACTGAATCTTGGAATGAAATTCCTCTTGACACCATCCGCAAAGCTACTCTCTCTTGGTTACCACACTTACAGCATCGTGTTGAACATTCAGGCAAACATTTCAAACTTCTACAAAGATTGTTTAGTTTGTGCATAAATCACGATAGCTAAATGGATTTCCTTCTGAATTTGCTGCTTTTTTACTGGGCACCCTGTAGATTGATATAAAATTAACAAAGAAGGCACTTTAATCATTAATAATGAGTAATATATTTTTGTGCAACTATTATAATAATATATTAACAGACAAAATGTTTATCTAAAATCGGGCGTTATTTTCGGAACAACCTAATAATTATAAGTTGAGGAGAGTGGAGATTATCAATTGACTTAATGATAATCACGCATTACAAGAGTTGATTTTAGGTGTCTGGGGAATCTCCCCACAAGACCATTTGAACAAGGGTGATATGGTTTGGCTAAGCAATACTGAGAATAAATAGAGAAATTCGTGTAGAGCCATGATCGTCCACATTCTGAAACTAGATGGTATATAAAAGATGAAGAAAATATATATGAAACAAAGAGAACAGACGCCCAGGGATGAGAAAAAAATTACTCATGACAAAGTGGAGGAACAAAAAAATATAACAACAAAGAAGTGGCTATTGGTTCTTGCTCTTCAGAGCCTAATTGAAGACAAAAAACATCTAAATATGTGTGCAATGACTAAAAAAAAGAGAAAAACTTTTTTACTGGGCATCCTGTAGAATAGCTATCTTTTGTTTGTTAATAAAAATATTCCTTAATGCCACTATTTTACTATTTATTGCAAACCAAATTTACACATATTACAACACAGCCATAAAAAAACAGATGTTTTATAACCAGTATTATAACCAAGGTTGAGGGACTCTAGGCTGCAGCCTATACTAGCCTAAAGGATAATCCAGCTCTATTCTGCACCTTGCTTAGAATGAAATGATTAAAAAAAAACTAATAATAAATTTGCTTTAGTTTCCTTTCTTTCACCATACAGTCATTTTTAGACCCACTGGAGTGACAGGGTGTAATCGATTTCTATTTTTTCCTCCAATTAGGTCATTTGCAGTGGTGTACTGTACAGTAATATGAATCTATTTTCGGGGTGTATGATGAAATTTGTTTGGCCTTGAAAAATATTGTGTCATCTGTGATTGCATCAGATTTTCATCATACCCAGACACTATTGTCTTGACTGTCAATTAGTTGTCCTACGGCCATTGTCTGAAATGGATGTTACTTCAAGGAAGCGTATGAAAATTGTAACACTGCATGAATACAATGGCAAGCCTTACCAGTGAGCATATCAAAGTACTATCGACTGGCTTGGAAACTCTTCTGATTTAAATCCAATCAAGAATCTGTGGTCAATCTGCAAGGAATGACTTTGTGGAATGGACATACAAAGTGCTAATATGTGCACAGAGTCATGTTTCATTGGAAAAATATGAAGAAAAGTAAATAATAATGGAATTATTCATTTTGTTTCAATTAATTTACATGAGGGTGTATTCTTAAAAGGAAAATATTGCAGGGGGATTATAGGAATTTTGCTTGAAGATGAATATGAAGTTTAATTAAACAGAATTAAAATTACAATTACAATTGAAAAAACATTAACAATTGTGGCAGAGAGGAAACAATTCAAACAAATTTAAATTTTATAATATATATACCTGAAAAGAACATTTTTGCAGTGTAACAGTTGTCAGCACCGGAAGTGGAATTGTCCTGTTGCATTTTCTTTCACACAAATTCTCTTGGGAAATGTATGAATCCATCTCTTCTCTCTCAGGTTGACAGGTAGACTGGTTGGCAACCAGTCTAGGAGAAGAACAATTCTGAATTTAGAGTCAGTTACCTATAGAGCTAGCAATCCTTCCCTATAAAAACCTTTTTGCTTTAGCAACTACAGTAGCAACACCTAGTGTAGGAAGGCTGTAGCTGTATATGCCACAAGGGAGTCTACAGGTTAAAATGACCAGGACTGGATTTAGGCCTTCAGAGGCATCTGAATGAATAGAATTTTGAGGTCCCTTCATTACACATGCTAACCTCCAGTGTCTATAAAAAAAAAAAAAGATAAATTTTTAGATGATTCTTTTTGGATGTAAAACATTAAAAAAACTTCAACTAAAATTTTTAACGATTTTGGAAGTCATCCATTTTATTTCATTGATGTAGAGTGACTTTTGGAGAATATTAAGAGGGGAAATTGATTTGTTTTTTTTATGACTTATCAACCCTTTGTGGGTTATTTTGAAGCTGAAACATATTTCAAATTGTAGGAGGTTACTTACAGTATGGTAGTGAGCAAAGAGTCTCCAGTATGGCAGTAATTAAAAAAATAAAACAATTTAGAATTCACTTTGTAGAATGAATGAATAGAAAATGGTTTGGTGTGTTTAAAAATTCTGCTATCTCTGTCCAATACTAACTGTTGCATTTAGTATATGCAATTCAGGCCAGAATTAGATCTTAAGAGGCCCCTGGGCTAATAGAATTTGGCGCTTCCCTCATTATGTATCCCCTGCCCACTTGTCTATATAAAAAAAAGAAGATATATATTTTAGATGATGCTTTTTTGGTGTAAAACATGAAATATTTCAACTCAAATTTTTAATGATTTTGAAATTCATCCAATTTATTTCATAAACAACTTTGTGATAATTTTTATCCAAACTTTACACCCTACAGAAATGTATCTAGAATGAAGGGCCTGTATTACACTAAAATACTACTCTTCAAATTTACTAGCTAAGCATCCTAAAAAAAAGATAAAGATGATGGAAATATAAAATTCTGACTTGCTACAACCTTGCTACATCAAAATTATAAATAAATATATAGTAAATATACATAGTAGTAGATATATTTTTAGATAATGCTTTTTTGGTGTCAAACATTCAACTAATTTTTCAATGAAAATTCTAACTTGCTACAGCTTTGCAATCCTAGATCCCCCACAGATGTAAAAATTTAATTATCTTTATTGTTAAAATTATCAACTTCAAATAACCAAGCTAATAATTATAAATAAAGAGGAATAATTATAATGAATATATATATATATATATATATATATATATAAATATATATATATATATCCGACAATATGAAGATATATATACTGAAAAAACAAACAAAAATCCTAATATGCGATTATGCTGTTTTAATGTTTAATGTCAACGTCAGACGTTTCGGTCTAATAGACCATCTTCAGGACATATTCACAACATCGCCCACGTGACAACGACATGGTCATATTTAAACGGAATGCTGATCTTATAAAAGATTTCTGTTATCTGTTTAGATTGGTATTGCTTTTATGTCCATCGTCTTTTTCATGTTGAATTGTATATGGTCTATGTTAATTATGTTTTATGAATATGTCCTGAAGATGGTCTATTAGACCGAAACGTCCGACGTTGACATTAAACATTAAAACAGCATAATCGCATATTAGGATTTTTGTTTGTTTTTTCAGTATATTTTCTTCATATATATATATATATATATATATATATAACTAGCTTAGAAGTCTGGCATTTAAGCTAGCTCCTACAGAGGGCTTTTGATTGGGTCTTCATCACAATAGGCAGGGAGTAGTAGATGCAGTAGGCATCAATAAACTACAGAAGAACTCAAAATTGATCACTGCATTAAAGTGATGCATTAATATCTAAGCTTACCTTTTAAAAATTCAACAATAATTCTTCAGCTGCCACTCAATTTAAAGACAGTTTGATGTATATAGGTCCATACAAACAATTATTTTTATTTCATGGGTGACTTTTGCAGTTAACTTTGATTATCCCCAAATTTATTTACAAGTTATAAAAATTGTTAGTGTACAAAAAATTGTCACAAAAAATCATGTCAAAAAAAATTCCCGAAAGCAATTGCAGTAATGAAAACTTGGGAATCCAAAATTTCAGAATTGCAGGTTCGAATATGGCCCAGAATGTTTTTAATTTGCTCACAGAGTCAGCCTGATTCCAAAATGGTATGATATGATGGGTTATGGCTTCTAGGAGTAAAGTTTAAAAAAGCGTGACACAATGACATTTATTATATAACTAAAGCTCCACTCCAACTAGAGGGGTCCAAATATTCTAAATTGTTTCAAATTAGTTCAAAGGAATCCTATTAAATCTGAAAATAAAAAGATCTCCTCTGTTATTATATCTTTTTTTTTTTAGTTTTATCAGGGGGCCAAGACTAGATGCTTCTTGTGGACACCTATAGTCTTGGGTCCCCAGGCCTGCAACTCATGCCATCCCCATATGTAAATCCAGCACTGGTTGACATACATTCGTATACCTAAAAAAGATTTTTTTCTTTTAAGAATATATTCTGTCTTATTTTATATATACCTTATTAATATGTATTTAATATTTTTTATATAAAACCAATAAAACAGGTCACAACAGCTACTAGAAACATGTGATTAAATATACTTTAATGTTTTAAAAAAATTTATTCAATATTATTATTGTTTAGGTAATAAGCATTATAACATAGCACAAATAGCTATATCATGGTAAAAGGAATTTTTGACAATATACACATTTTTTATGTATTTATGGTTATTTTTTAACTTTTATCAAAAACAACATTCTTGTACATTTAAAATTTTGGAATAATGCAATAATAAAAATTTAAATTTCATCTCTATTGCGATATGTAAGATAATTTATTTTGTGGATCCTATAAAAGTAAATTTAACAACAATTGTTCAGTAAAATTTAAATTAACTCTTTTAAGAAATTATAATTACTTTGTACTTTCCAAATTTCTACTTTAACTAAGTTACATTTAAATCACTTTTTTTAATTTTGTAAATTTTTACTATTACAGCTGTCACAGTCACAGTAGTAGTGTTTTTTCTTTATTTTAGGCACAACATAAAATAGTAGTCGTGGATGAGTAATGCAAAAATAGTAAAATAATCGCTTTTAATTTTGGGTATTCAAGGATTTTTCTAATTTAGTTAAATTGATTACGATTACCTTTCAGAAAAATGTTCTAAAGAAACAAAGCATTAACAAAATTAAGCACAGATTTTGTTTTATTAATCGCATTAATTAAATATTAATTATAGATAATAATATTCTCAAAACTGTTTCCATAATTTGGGCATCATTTTCATTGGCTTCTTGTTTAATAATATTTGATTGGCTGCTTGTTCCTGTACAAGATAATTTTAGATAACCTAAGTTTTTTTTTCTTTTTTTTTTTGTAAAATAAAACAGCAAAGCATTCAGGAAAAAATTCAGATTTATTTATAACAAATTTTTTTTTAATCATTTCACCCTAAGCAAGGCAACAAAGCCACTAAGATGCAGAGGGTTACTGAGTGTGAAAGAATATAAAAAAATGAAAAGCATTATTAAGGAGCAAGAACAATAAAAGAACAGGAATTAAGAAGACAGAAGATAATAACTGACATTGCATTTCAAGAGAAAAAATTCTACACTACAGAAATTGGAACATATTCCATAAATATTGGAAAAAGAAAGGCTGATGAGGATAGGCCATTTTTTTTACTGGTTTATTCATATTTCTTTTCATCATATCTGTCATGAGAAGATTTTATTCTAAGAAGAAAAATGCTAAAATAATTATCCCTTTCTATTGACTATGGCAATGCAAACTTGTCAGAAGTTGGCTAAGACTAAAAATACAAACTGGTCAGAAGGTGGTTAGGACTAAAAAATAATGTGGCCACAGCGAGGCACACTGGAAATACATGAGGAGACACCTATCCATGGAATTACAAATGCCCCAATATTATGCAACTGTTGATCAGAGCAGCCTCTCTAAGTGCTACCAAAGAGTTTGGGATTCTTACTGTCAGTCAGATGCAGCAACTAGAAAACTGCCAACCCAGTACTCTCATAATAAAAAGTCACAACCACTGATCAGTCAGATCACCAAAAAATTAAGGCAGCAAAATCATTATGGCCATGAAAGAAAGAACTCTTAAACTGTATCCTAAACAAGAGAAAGGGATAAAACCTCTACTCCGATTTAACGAACAGTCTCATAGTTCGATTTTTGCAACTAAAAACGTTACTAATATAGAATTTGTTATTCAGACCAACATGCTCGATGTGGTTATAATATTCATAATGTTTTAGACATTCTGCCTTCTTCAGAAATGTGAATTCTAAAACAGAGACCAGCAAAAGATCAGAGAGTAAAATGGCTGAAATGTTGTGAGAATAATTAACCAAAATGCATGTAATGGTTCGAATAGCAAAGCATATAATAATGATAAAAAAATAAGAGCGACTTGTAATGACAAAAGTATATAAGTGCAGGCTTTAAGAAAGCTTTATTCAACTGTTTATTTATTATTGTTAAATATACAATAATAGTGATTTTCCAAGTGTAGCTCAGATGTGGCACAAGGTCGAAAGTATGGGGCACCCAGTGAGTATCAGACTCACTACTCAGTCATAATTGTTCTAGCAAGACAACCTTGCTAACCATCACACCACCTCAAGGTGCCCTAAAGCTTTATTCAACTGAGAATATAAAATTTGCATATAGTGTTTTTTATAGTCCCAGTAAACAGAAATAGCTCTCTCAAAGAGGAGAGTAACAAAACAAGGGGAGATCACTCTTGATTATTCATAACATGACTATAAAATTGGAGTTACTTAAATCACTGGTAACACTAGAAAAATATTTAAAAATTTACTTTCTGCTATTAACATTTCTTAAATACTTGAGGTTAGTTTGCATTTTCATTTTTTATTATTCATTTAAGATTTATTTCATGTTTAATTACAAAAAAATAAGGGGTTGTAGGTGCGATAAGCAATAAAATAAAATGCTTTCTTTTGTAATAATTCCAAACTCTTTTTTTAATTTAAAAAATTATTATTATTATTATTATTATTATTATTATAAAAAAAAAAGGTCAAGCTCACCATCATATTAAGCACATTTCAGTTGCATACCTTTACGCTGGCAACATTTCATTTGTATTGACATTTTCATTAACAGTAGAGCGAGTATTTTTTCATTACAAGACAAACAACTGTTATACAAAGAATCTTTTGTAGATTTATATATTTTTATACTTGAAAAAAATTTTTTCAAGTATAACTTAAAGAAGACAGATATTCTGTTCAATTAATGACTCACTGTGCTTTTACTTTTCTTTTCATAAATTATGCTCTTCTCTTAACAGCTGTGTAATAATAATAATAATAATAATTATTATTATTCTATTCTATTCATTTATTTATTCTATTTATTTATTTATTTA
Source organism: Acanthosepion pharaonis (assembly GCA_903632075.3). NCBI lineage: Eukaryota > Metazoa > Mollusca > Cephalopoda > Sepiida > Sepiidae > Acanthosepion > Acanthosepion pharaonis. The sequence continues at coordinate 3,801,176 of CAHIKZ030000890.1, read as the reverse complement.
TTCTATTCATTTCCAAATATGCACGATTGCTAGAGCGTCTAGTCAATCTCCGTTGCAGACACATGCTCAGGCACATTTGTGTTTGTTCAACACCCACAGAGCCCACCTGTGGTTTATACGCAACTATGCTGAACAGACCTTAATTACAGGTTCTAGGAGAGATCATATCTGGTGTGATCAACAGTTAACAAGGCCAGTACACTCAAACTCTCAGTCACGATGACTTGTGACTTTGTGCCAGCACAAACAATTCCGTCTACCCAATTTCTCTCACAAGTTTTGGGTCAACTTGTGGTTTGGTTATCACTTTTCAAGACGTCCCCTTTCTAACAAATCGAACATGGTGAGAAGAACAAATGTTTTGACCACTTGATCACATATATGCTGATAAAAGGACATGAGGTGAAGGAATATGTTCAGTAATTTAATTTTATTTTAATGATATTGTTTGTTTTTTTTTAATTTTCTGACATGTTTGACATTAAAAAAATTTTGTTTTATTTTAACTTAGAAATTAAATAAAAATATTTATTTATCAATTCTATAACATGAAACATGGAAAATATCCATTCATAAAAAACGCTATACGTTTTATAGTCGACTGACCATTTTCAGAATTACTCTGTTTAGAAACTAAACATTTCCAGGAAAGGTTTTTTTAGGAAAGATCGAACCTCCAAAAATCTTTTTCAAATTGTAAGCAACTGTGTAAAGGGAAATAACTCTGTGATGAAAAGGGGAGATAATAGCAAAAAAATGTCACTTTAACAGAAACTATAATTGATAATTGTCTAGTTTAAGTTTTACGGGTTCAGTGGCCGGACATGTGCCTTTATTATTTTTTCTAATAGTATTTGAGAAAGCCGGATTACAATGTTTGGCGCGGCTCGGGCTGTTTTAAAAACGGTAGGACTTGTTCAAGATTATTGAGCGACTATTTTATATTTTTGTAAACTTTTCTTTTAAAAAATTAAATTAATGAACCCTCGGCAACAAAAAAATAAATCAAATTTTACGTGAAACTTGATTAGTCATTCATTCACTCGGCATTTTTTATGGACCTTCCTCTTGTGTTTTTTAGTTGTTTATAATCGGAAAAGCTGTTTTTTCTGTATTTTCTTCTATTTTGTTTTTATTTGGTAGTTATGGAACTTCTAAAATCGTAATACCATTTCTGAAAAAAAAGGTTTTTTGTGTTTTTTTAAAAATTGCTTTACCGAACCTTTTTGGTTTTATTTTGTAATGTGAAACCTAACTTTTTCTTCGTTATTAAAAAAACAAAACAAAAAACACTTGCTCTAAATGTAAACTTGATAATATTTATTTTATTCTGAACGATTAGTTGAAACAATGATTTTTTTTTTTTTTTAAACCTTTTTTTATTTCTTTAAAATAAACCTGAAAGAAATTACTGTCCCGGTTAATCATCAACCCTGTATTAGACGATATTCTTTAAAAGTTGTCGATAACTGAATGATTCTTTAAATCCATGGTTCAAGAGAACGGTTCAGATTTAAACCGTTCTCTTGGGTTTCGGGCTCGTATCCGAATGTAACCCGAAAATCTCATGTTTTGCGTTGTTTTTCCAGAATGGGAAAACTTTACGCATCAAATCGGCCTTTCCATTTTCTCATCTTCACCGATGACTAAAAGTTTATGGAAGAACCCCCACACACACACATACACACACACACTCTTCTTTTTTTTTCTATTATTTTCTAAAGTCTGATCATTTTCTTTTCCGCTGAAGAAAAAATCGTAAAATGGATTTTTAGATCGTTTTGGCAATAATTCTAATTCATAAATATTTATTTTAAAAATACTCTCAAAAAATGTAATTTAAATTTCAAAGGTTCTTTAGGAGTTTCGAATAAAGTACTTTTTTTTTTTTTTTTACAATACTACGTTGGGGGGTGAGTACTGTCGTTTGTTCTAGGAAAATTTTGCCTTGTCAAATTAAAAAAAAAAAAAACTTTATATTCCAAATTATTTGGACATTCCCGCCTAATTCCGATTTTTGTACAACTAACCAAAACGGACATTTTTAGAATTCTTCTTGGCACTTGAATAGACCGAATTGAAGAACAATTAATTTTATTGTCCTAGAAATGATAAATGCTACTTTTTGTTTGTAAATTGTTAACATGCCAATTGATTGAGTTAACGAATTTGTTAATGTTTTTATTCATTGATTTCATATTTTTAAAAAGTTGAAATAAAAGACTTCAAATGTAGTAAAAAAAGAAATAACTTGTTATATCGATCTACGAATTAGAAATTGGCTTTTTTGTGACTTCTTCCTTAACTCGATAAAAATGTTTGAATTGACTGACTTAGGTCCAAGTTTAGTATTGTGGTCCGACCTTATTGTACGTGATGTCACTGAAGCGTGAAGAATTGGCAGCAGAAATTATGAGAAACGATCAAACAAATTGTCGAACCAAACAATTACTCTTTTTAATTAAACAAAAAGCGATGCAAGGGGAACACAACGTATGGTTATTAAAAATAAAATAAAATAGGGATTCAAAGTTGCAGGGTTATTGCTAAAAAATTAGAGAGAAACGAAATAACAGGTCAGATTCTAGTTGTATTGTACTTGTAATCAAAGTAAATATACCAACAAATTGGAGTAAAATAGGGGGTTGAGTTGAGCAGTAATGATTTTTTTTTTTTCTGCAAATAATCGGCCACTGGCGAAAACAAAACCTTAACTTTGCACGAAATCGAATTTTATTGTTATTTGTAAGAACAGAGAACTTTTTAAGAAACATTTGTTTTGTTTGTGTGTTTGTTTATCAATTACAGAAGAAGGCGATATGTGTCGACAATTGGGGTACAAAAAAAAAGAAGTGGTAAACGTTCTGCCGTCATTTCCAACCACATTTACTTCTGTGAAGAAAGTGTTTTTTAGGACCGGAGGTAATAATATAAAAAGAAAACAAATGCCGAGCTCGTCTACACGCGGTCCCTCGGTTTGTGCTGTTAAAAAAATAAATCAATGTATGGTGGCCGGTGGTTACTTCCTCCCCTTCTCCCTCTCTCTCCCCCCTATCTCCCTCTCTCCCCTCCCCTACCCCTCTCTCCCCTTCCCCTCTCTACCCCTTCTCTCTCTCTCTCTCCCCTCTCTCCCCCTCTCTCCCCCCTTCTCCCTCTCTCTCCCCTTCTCCCTCTCCCTCCCCCCACCCCATCTCCCCCTCCCTCCCTCCCCCCACCCCATCCACCCCTCTCCTCTCTCCCCTCTCCCCTCCCTCCCCCCCTCCCCCTCTCCCCCCCCCCCTTCTCCCTCTCTCTCTCCCCTCTCTCCCCCTTCCCCCTCTCCCTCCCCCTCTCCCTCTCTCTCCCCCTTCTCCCTCTCTCTCCCCCCCATCCCATCCCTCTCTCCCCTCCCCCTTCTCCCCTCTCCCTCTCTCTTCTCCCCCCTCCCCTTTTTTTTTTTTCTCTAAATACAATATCTGTAAAAAAAAAAAAAAAAAAAAATAAAAAAGGTTTTAAAAAATCAATTTAACAATACTAAGAAAAACTTACAATACAAATCTCAGTCATATTTTTAATTTAAGCAAACCAAAAAGAATTACTGTTGCCCAAAATGTAATTGTTCAATATACAGTGCAACTTCAATTATCAAACAAAATTTTGGTTCTCAAACAGCATTGCTGAACCGAACCAAAACAGAATGTGCTTTTCGTTTCCAATTTGTGACTTTTTTCCTTACATTGATTCCTCTTGGAGGAAAAATAGTTTCGGTTTTACAGTCTGCCTTCAGGAATGAATTAAATTCGTGAACTGAGGTTCCACTGTATGGGCACTGCGACTAGAAATAATCATATTTTTTTAAATTTCATTCATAAAAAAAAAATACTCCAGACCAAGATTATCAAAATATAAATTTTTATAAAAGTTAATGGGGGCAGGGGTCCAGTTTGTTTTGTAAAGAAAGCCAAAACAAATTATATATGCTCATACGACGTGATTTCTTTAAAAAGAAATTGAAATTATATCATCTAAATTGTTTGTGTGTATGTGTCAGTTTAAACTTAAGACATTTGTAACCGCGTAAACTACTGCTAGTTTTAAAGTTATTTCAATATTTGCCCCACTCCGGTCTTAGCATTTTTTAGGAAATGACTTAGAATAAATGTCAGCTAAACAATATCCCTTTCTTTCTTAAGTGATGATCTGTCTATATTAGATGTAGGTCACTATTAATTTTCATTGACATCAGGTGAAGGAGATATTTTTGGTGATTCTTCTAACAATGAACATTAAGTGCGTTGAACAAAATGTCTTTCCTCTTGGATTATTTTTCTATCCTTTGAGTGTATGCATAGTTTTTATTTTAATTGAATTTTATGTTTTAGTGGTTTTAGTGAAACGATGCATAATACTCCCACTGCCATCCATGATCGATTGGACCCTGTCATGGTTGACTAGGTAACTTACTTTCTTTTTTTTTTTTACTTTTTAAAAAAAAAAGTAACCTTTACGGTGTGTAATCGGCAAGCTGAGTTCAGATTCCCGCAGACTCTGTTCACTTTCATATATATCTTTTGGAAAGAGGATCAGTCTATATTAATTAGCACTGTAGACTATGCTCTCTAGTCATGATTGGCAACTAGTCTAAGACAAAGAAAACTAACTCTGAATTCAAATCTTCAAAAACTGTAACAGGAAACCACCCTACTGTCTTTCACCAGACGTCAGGGGTCTCTGTAGAGCCATGGTTGTCTAGATTCTAAAGGAACATGGCATTTAAAAAAAAAAAAAAAAAAAAAAAATCCTTCCTCCCAATCTGCTATTATTGGCTTATCCTCCAACAGTTATGTCATTTCTTTTTTATACCATGTACGTTCAGGATATAGGTGATTCTTGCTCTCAACAATTTCCTGTTTTGTTGTTTAAATAATTTTGACCGTTTTATCATTTCTGACTTTGTTCTTCCATCCATTCACATGAACTCGTTAAATAACTTACTTATTGTTTTCCTCTTCTCTTCCTTTCAATATATCCTGTGTGTGTTAAATTCTACAAGCCCTCTTTCCTCATGTCATAAATTTTTGCTTTTTTCATTTTTTTTGTAATTCCTGTTTTCTTTAAAAATTTGTTTCTCATATGCTCTCTTCATGATATTCTAAACATTCATCGATAGAACCACATCTCTGTTACTTCAAGAATCTTCTTTTGTGAAGACATTGTCCAACGTGCTCTTTCCTGTCGCTCTTTCTCTTATAAAAACCAGAATAGAGGATAATCCAAAGTTTCAAAATACACATACAGGATTATATATTCTTTTTCTTCTGTAAACAAATCCCAAAACTGGGAACATTGTTCACAATTTGGCCAAATTTAATCTAAATTATTGAGAGTGAATTTTGATGAAAAAAGTTCTTCTTTAAAAATGAGTTCAGCAAATTTCCTTTTCTGGAAATAAAGGGAAAATTAAACACATGTGTAAGCTGTAAATAAGGGATTATGGTAACACTTTGCCAACGTCATTTGGGAGGGCAGATTTTCTTTTTGTCACTTACAGTTTCTTTATAATATCTGGGGTTGAACTGGTGTACATATGTATTTCTGTATGTGAAGTGGTGCTAAAAAGTTCTTGGCTCAATCACCCTCATTCTGATGTTTGATCTTTTGGTCTGATACCCTCATATATACATAGGGCATTCCTAAAGTCCCTTAATGAAACACTTTCAGAATATCAAAAAAAAATTGATCATAGAATATATATATATATATATATATATATATATATATATATATATATATTATATATATATCCTTCTGACGAGTAATAGATGATTGTGACTACGCTGCATATTCCTTTTCTTTATCTGTAAATTACTATTCATTCTTCGGAATGAGAGTAAAGTGATTTCCATCACCTTCTCCACTGTCTTGTATTCAGAGTCCACCTCAGATTGACTGCCACTCAAAGCTTGAGGAGTTAGTCATTCCTGATATTTAACCCATAGCTGGGGGAGAATTGGATTAATGCCTTTTCCAAGATCATTAATGTGAAGTTGAATGCAACAGATTAGAACTTTATACAATAAAAAAAAGTATTTTTCAGCATAATCTCCTTCCTTGTTAATTCACTTAATTTAACGGAAATAATAAACAGAAGAGTTGACCATTACGGCTAAGTTGTGAATTTGATCCTCACTGAGTGACCCATACAAAATTCAGCATTAAATAACCAGTGGCATTGGTTGGGAAGTGAATGCAACTGACTAGGCTGGAATTTGAACTCAGCTTGCCAGTTTCCTTTTCTATGCAGATATTCATTACACCACCCACACATCATGAAAGATGAATAACACTTATTGGATCTTCAAGCATAAGGTTTGACATGACAGCTCATGTTTATCTGCAGCATTTTGCATACATTTTTGAAAAATGCTTCATCAGGGTTTTGGCAAAAGTCTTTCAGTCAAATTCTCGTTCTTGAGTAGTACATGCATTTCAAAGCTGGTGAAATATCAATTTATGGTAATTGTTCTGATGTGCTAAATTGGTGGCAAGATCTCATTGTACAATAGAAATGGCTAGATGTAACCAGAAGTTCTATATTAACAGTTTCTTCTATTGCACTTCTCGCTTGTGGAACTCTCTTTAAGCTTCTTGCTTCACAGTCAAGTTTGATCTTTTAAAATTTGAATGCAATGTCAATCATTATCTTCTGTCTTCTTAACTCCCGTTTTTGGTTCTTAACTCCTGTTTTTCTTTTCCTTGTATTCTTTCACACTTTGTAAAACCCCTGCATCTTAGGGGCTTTCTTGCATTCCTTGGTGTTAAATGATTTTAAAAAAAAAAAAGTGGCAAGCATTCAAGAGGATCAATCGCCATCAAAATGTTTGATATCTCTGTGGACTGTTGCCAAACAAAATGATATTTGTGAAAGCAAATTTTTTTTTATTTAATGCTTAGTGCTAGTGAAAGAGAATGAGAAGACTTTAGTACAAATCCAATTCCCAATCTTAAACGTGAAACCATTTTTATTTTGTACTAGCTTAAAGCCCTATCAGGCAGCATTTAAGCTAGTTCCTGCGGAGGGCTCTTGATTAGACCTTCATCAGAATAGGTAGGGGGAGCAGATGCAGTAGGCAACAATAAACTACAGAAGAACCCAAAATTGATCACTGCATTTAAGTATTGCATTAATATTTAAGCTTAACTTTTAAAAGTTCAATGATAATTCTTCTGCAGCCACTTAATTTAAAGATAATTTGATGCATGTAGGTCTTTACTTTTCGTATTTTTATTTCATTGGCAACTTTCACTTGATTTTGCAATTAATTTAATTTCCCAAATTTATTTCCAAGTCATAAAAGTTATCATACAAAAAAAACTTAGCACAACAAAATCACATAAAAAAAAATTGTCAAAAACAATCACAGTATTGAAAACTTGGGAATCCAAAATTTGAGGATTGCAGGTCTGGATCCGGCCCAGAATGTTTTTAATTTGCTCACAGATTTGGCCGATTCCAAAATGTTTTTTGTTAGGCTACAGCCTCTGGGAGTAAAGTTGAAAAAATGTGACATAGTGACACACTGACATTTGCATTTATTTATATAGATGTGTGTGTGTGTGTGTGAACAGAAATGATATTAATATACAATTTTGCTCAGTTTGGTCAATTTCAGTAGTTCAAAGCTTGCAGATTGTTAATGGTGACTATATAATTCGGTATTAGAAAAACTTTAAAATAATAATGTACTTCATTTATTAAAAGCCTGCTGCTATTTGTGGGGAATAGAATTTTTTTTTCTTGTTTTTTTTTTTTTTTTTCTTGTTTTTTTTTTTTTCTTGTTTGTTTTTTTTTTTTTTTTCTTGTTTGTTTTTTTCTTTTTTTCTTGTTTTTTTATTATTTTTTTCTTTTTTTTTTTTTCTTGTTTCTTTTTTTCTTGTTTTTTTTTTTCTTTTTTCTTGTTTTTTTTTCTTGTTTTTTCTTGTTTTTTTTTTTTTTTTTTTTTTTTTTTTTTTTTTTTTCTTTTGTTTTTTTTTTTTTTTTTTTCTTTTTTTTTTTTTTTTTTTTTTTTTTTTTTTTCTTTTTTTTTTTTCTTTTTCTTGTTTTTTTTTTTATTTTTTCTTGTTTTTCTTTTTTTCTTGTTTTTTTTTTTTTTTTTTTCTTTTTTTTTTTTTTTTTTTTTTTTTTTTGTTTTTTCTTTTTCTTGTTTTTTCTTTTTTTTTCTTTTTTTTTTTTTTTTTCTTTTCTTTTTCTTTTTTTTCTTTCGTTTTTCGTTTTTTCTTGTTTTTTTTTCGTTATTCTTTTTATCATTTCCGACGTAAGACAATAATGCCACTAAAGTGGAAGAGAATGAAAAGACTTTAGTGAGGAAAAAGGGCAATAAAAGAGCAGGATTCAGTATCTTCTCCAAAAAACCTAATAAGTCTCAATGTTTTATTGTTGTTTGGTCAATGTCCATTTTTAACCCTAACACACAGTCCTTGATTTTTTTCTTATGGTAAACTTACTACATTAAGTATCTTTAATAAAGCAGAGATCTCCATGCCTAATAAATGTCACATACTGATCACTTTTCTGTAAATATGACCATTTAAAGAACCAATCACTTTCCTACAAATACAACACCAAAACTAGTTTAAAAAAATTTTTTTTAAATAAAGACAAAAAAAGCTGTTTTTCTTCACACAAAAAAAAGATAAAGAATTTTCTATGGGAATTCTTAGATAAAACTGTTTTGGCATTACAAAAATTTGGAAAGCAGCCAGGCAGGGCTGGGTTGAGCCCATACAGAGTTTAGGCACCATGTCTGTGAGGCTAGAAGCACACTGTAAGGATGATGGATTGCCTGGGGTAGGTAGGAGTCTGGCAGGTGGATGCAGGTAATTCTTTATCTCAGCTTCACCCACAATACTTCCATTATCACTCTCCCCCTTCTATGTTCATTGTCACAGTCTCCCCCTAGACACCTGCTCTACCCACACCTTTACCAGTTCCTCTGCATAAAACTCTGGCTGGAAAGAACAAGAAGTGATCTAGTTTCAACTGCTTTCTCTTTCAACTTCTGCTCCACTTACATGGGTATGAGATTATATATAGACACACACACACACACACACACAGACTGTTGTATCGTATTTACACATTTATGTGGGTACATAATATGTACATGTTTATATATGTGGTTGTGTGTGTGCATATATAGTATGTACACATTTATATATGCGTGTAAGTGCGTTTCTTATTACTATAAACATTATTTTTTGTGGGGACATGTATTCTAGTTGCTATTCTTTTTTTGTTTTCTTAAACTGAAATATGTATGTGTGTGTGTGTATGTATGTATATATATATATATATATATATGTGTGTGTACATGATCTCATTTTAATGATAAAAACTAGATTTAGACGGTTATAGATAAACTTGATTGTCACAGAATAAGCATTAATGCCAACTTTAAACTTTGCTTATGAGTTGTACCCACAAATACAACTAGACTGCCAAGCAGTAATAAAATCTCAAGTTTTATGGTTTCAGTTTTGTGTGCATTTAGTAAACAGTCTGCTGCACCTGATAATACAGAGTTATTTTGACCTTGCAATGAAAAAAATGGAGGGGGGAATGTTCCTCTACTAAATGTTTCATTCTTGCTCACTTTCCTTTTAGATTTTTTTTTTTTTCCATTCTTATTTTCACTTTGCAAAACTATGAACACCCATCTTTAATTTATACTTGATTAACACAGCTGCAGGAATCAAATATATTTCTGCAAATTCTCTTTAAAGCACAATTCCACTCTGATTTTTTTTTTTTTTTTTTTTTTTTAACCATTGTCCCAGAACTGTCTCAAAAAGCAACTTCAGTCATCTTGAAAAAAATTAAACAAAACCATCTTGAAATCAAAAGGGTTTTTAAACTCGATCAGTAATAGCTGGGTTGTTGAGTTGGTGTTTTTTTTTTTTTTTTTTTTTAATCAGATTTTTTTTCAACTTTTGCACATAAAGAATAAAAAGCAAAGAGCAAAGCTGATATAAATAGTTTGATAAATTAACAGGGACAAAGATAATTTAGGGCTGCTGAATTAACAATTTTTGATATCTGGCAGATTTTTTCCCAATTTAGTCAATAAAAATCTAAATTTAATTTTACCTTTTTTTTTTATTAAACTTAGATCTGGGTTTTCCAATTCCTGTCTGTGTTGGTTTTTAACTTTGAAATTTGAAAGTGTGTTGAGCAGTGGTATACTTTCTGCAGTTATGCAACTTCAGTCAGCAGTGGCCTCATCTTTTGGTGATGAATGAGTTTTCTCATCAAATGAAATGGTTCATTCCAAACTGAAAAAATCCTCTTGGTACAGATAAAGCTGCAAAACTGGCCTTTCTACAAATGCAAACATTTCTCCTGTTGAATTTTTAAAATTTGTTAATAGTTAAAAAATTTTTTAACAGTTAAAAAGAAAAAATTCAGTTAGTTAATAAATATTTGATTCAATGTTTAACACTTTTCTTCCTTCATGAAATTATATAAAAACGAAAAAAAAAATTGTTAATTTTTAAATCTTTTGCTTTAAAGATTTTTGAAAAATTGATTTAAATTAGTGATTTAAAAAAAAATTGATTTAAATCGAATAACCTTGATTAATAGTTGTTAGTAGCACTAGGAAATAAATTTTTAAAAAAAGTTGAAAGATTAATAATTTAAAAATAAATAAATATGAAAAGAAATTTTAAAATTTAATTTTTACTTTATAAGAATTTATTTTTCTTTATTTTAATCAGATTCCAATGTATTTCACATTTAGGGATATTTAATAAGAATTTAAAATCTTCAACTTCATTTTCTTTTTTTTCTTTTTTTCTTAGTGAGGTTTCATTCACCATTTTAAATTGTTCAAAGTGTATGTTTTTGTGTTGTGGTCCATTTATTAAAAGATTGCAAAGTAAGTAGTAGTTGTGTCTAAAATAGATAGAATTTTAATAAAAAAAAAAATTTGTATTATATCATCCCAGTAACATCCAAAAAACCAAACTAACCAGTTGTCCAAAATTAATTATTTATTATCCCTGGGATGATATTAATTTTGAGCCCTAATATAAAAAGTTAACCTATTATATGTTAACTATTCTTTATCCAAAATTCAAAAATCTCCAAAATCAGAAAGTTTTTAAGGTGCTGACATGACTTGTCACAAATGGAAAATTTCAGAAAGCCCAGCTGCGTAGCCTACGTTGGCGCCAGGTTTTTGTTAGCAATCTTCACACCAACACCTTCGCGTGTGGATTATTTACCAGATGTTTTGTGCTCAGTAAAGATATTATTCAAAATATTAAAGTTCTGCATTTATATATATTTTTTTGTAATATTTTATATATTTTTTATAATGTTTATGTAAAATAAACCCAACAATATTTATTCAATTGCTCAGATCCAATTGTGGCAAAATAATGTAGAATGTTATAAAGTGTGGAAATAATTCAGATCTTCTTAGTCAAAATCAACAAAAATTATGAAAATGCATGTTTTACACTGTAGCTTGTAGTGAAGAATCAGAGAGCCGAGTTTGAATTCCAGTCAAATCCATTAGATTCATTTACATGCTAATACCCTTGGGAAAGGTATGAATCCTCATCTTCTCCCTCCAGCTATGGGTAAATAGCAGGACAGACTGGGTTCTATAGCCTTGGATGGCAATTGGTCTACTGCAGAAAGAAATGGCAACCTACTGTGGGGGGGAGAATCTGCCTCATCAGTCCTGTATCGAAAGATACATGATCACCTAAGCAAGTATCACACATGGCAAATAACTTTTACACTTTTCTGCAAAGTTTTTCATGCATTAGAACTTTTTAAGCTGCACATGCTTTAAGGTATGATGATGATGATGATAACACATAACATTTACAATAAAAGAAATAAGGATTGTAATATCAACAACAGTAACTAAGTCACCTTTGTAGAGAAATAGCTAGTAAACAAGTCATAGAACATAAGAGGGTGACAGATTGCAGCTAGGGACAAAAAATTAGAAATCTGAGTTTAAATTCCAGTCGAGCTTACTTAAGCACAAATACTCTTGGGAAAGGTATGAATCCAGCTCTTCCCCCCATCCATGGATTAAATAGTACAAATTGAGTTCTATAGCCTTGGGGTTGGCAACTATTCTAGAGATGGTAATGTTATATTCTTACATAACCAAAACCCCTAACCACGCACAGTTTACATATAGCAAGCCATCTCTCTATAATGTACTATATTCACTCACCCTCTCTCTTTCAATCTGTCATAGTACTCACTGACTACAAGAACAATTAGGTCAAACAAGCTGATGACCTAGCAATAGGACCAAGCAAGATCTAAAAATAGCTTCTCTCACACATGCAGAATTGTGTGATCAATTACAAAACATTGAACAGGAAAATAACGAAAGGAATTAGTTGGAGCACAAGTCTTAAGTGAGTAATATCTGTTATCGTCAGGCAAAGGAAATCACACTTTGAAGACAAGTTCCAATTCAACTGCACACACTATGCTGCATATATCAAATGCATGGGTGAATTACTAAGCGTGATAATCACCTAAGACAGGCATTTGTGACCCAATTGCTAAATATGTGAAGAGAGTAAACCACCAACTCTTGGGGTCAAAACTCATAACAGTGAAGAAAGAATAATATATCAAAATATATTGCTGCATGTGCAAAATAAACTGAACAAAAGAGAAATATAATGCCAAACAGAGAGAGGGAAAAGAGAAAACCTTATTTTATTCCAGGCAAATGACTAAAGCTAAGTGGGCTATGACTATTCATATCAAATATATAATGCATACATCTTTCCACACAATACTTTGCATTAATGTTTTCATGTATCAGCTTGTTGCAATTAAATCTTATTCTCCTCATCTGTGTATTTGACCCTGTAAAAGAATCTGTCCACTACGGAGTGTTAAACCTTGGTCATATCCTTTGACAACAAGTTTGTTTTTTTTTTGTCTTTTCTTTTCAAATTTTGTCTTGTGGCAATTGGTTCGTAACAGTAACTTAATAAAATCACCCATCTTCCATCAAACCTGGGTTGCATCGGCCCATGAAAATGCACAGTGACTGAAATTCTACTGCAGGCACAGCAATCATTTATTTATTTTAATTTTTTTTTTTTTAGTCTCACATAACCAGAGAAAAGTTTACTCTACTTATTCTTGTGGTTTGTTCTTATTTTGTTTGCACAATTCCAATGGAATTATTATCTGTCTACAGTACATGAATTTTTTTCAGGACAGATTTACTATCATTTGATATATGCACCTTTTTAAAACATTAGCAGAGCAGAGAACTGGATATCTGCTATTTACATTCAGTCTTGTATTTGCCACTTTTCTGCAAAGATGACTAGTAAAGAACCAACCTCTTTTCTAGTAACAATTAAACAGACACCTATGTAAGAAAGTAGCTGTGTTAGTCTTGTGCTATCTGAAGTTATACTGAGTAAATAACAGTAGTAGTAGTAGTAATAATAATCGTAGTAATAATCATAGTAGTAATAGTGATAATCTTAGTAATAATAGTAGAAGTAACCAAGAATGAGCAAGTGAAGCTCATGTGAAATACAACTGTCTCGATTGATAAGCAATTGGAAAGCAATCACCCTGACATCACACTTGTGCACAAAAGCGGCCATGAATGGATCCCGAGAGACATTGCAGTGTCTTGGAATAAGAACATCATTGAGATGAAACAGGTCAAAATATAGAGTTGCCAATATTTGGCAGGGCAAATTAGAGAAATATACCAAGCAGCAACTCAAGTTAGTGCCGAGTGTACCAACCACAAAAGGTACATCTCCAAGAATCTCTCTGCCTCACATGATACCTAATGGGAATATCTGATATTATTGAGAGTATGCAAGTGGCATTGCTGCTTGGAGCATCTCGTGTGCTGAGGAACATGTCTCTAAGCTGTTATTAGGATCTGATCATCATTACCTGGCCAAAACATCAAAGAATTGGAGAGGATGTTGTTAATAATAATAATGATGATGTAACAATTAATGCAAAAAAAGTAGTGGAAAGATGTATAAAAAAAAATAAAACTATTCATTGTACAAATGTTTTAGATCAATATATTCTCCTCCTCTTTTAGTTTTATTTCTACATTTCTGTGGACAGATTCTTTGGGCTTTCTCATTCAATGGAATTTTTTTACCCAATTTATTCTCCTGGTTTTTCCAGGTGTAATATTGGTCACGACCCCTTTGCCTTAATTACATTATTGTCTTTATCTTTGTTGTTATTATTACAAGGTTTTGAGCGCTGGATCTTCTGGCCTTCATGAGGTGCTTGTTAAACTGGGCAACCTTCAGGGAACTTTTGAACTGGCCCCATTATTTAATCTACTGGGGTAGAATGTTCTTATTCCTAGATATAGTCTGTGGAATATCTCCTTTTGTTCTTATTTTTGCTTAATTATTTCTCTCTCACTTTCCACAGAGTCTAAATACCTGGATTGACAAGCACTTGATGAAGGCTAGAAGTTTAATCACTGTAACGTTATGATCATAACAAGAAACTATGACAATAGTCCAAGTAATGATAACTCCTCATCCCAGAAATTTTTACAAAAATCTATTAAGCTTATGGTGCATAATAAATATCAATATTTGCATTAGCGTGCAGAAGGTGGGTGTGCAGAGAGTATGGTGGCTCTGGGCATCCAATCAAAGAGGGAAATAAAAATTTAGTTTTTGAAATTTGAAATTGTCTCTGTTAACTTTGTTATACAGGCAACTCTACAGTCCCACAATTTCCTTTCTCACATTTCTCAGTACTAGGCCTTATAGTCCCTATCCCCACCACACACACACACACACAGAGTTTTAGGGGCATACAATCAAGGAGTTAGCCCCGGACATCACCAAACCTCTGCCACAACTGTTTGTCTTTTTCTTTTTCTTATTTTTTTTTTCCTCTCTTTTCTCTCTGTCTCTCTCTCTTTTTTTCTCTCTAGCTCTCTCTTTTTTTTTTCTTTCTCTCTCTCTCTCTCTCTTTTTTTTTTTTTTTTTTTTTTTTTTTTTTTTCATTAAAAGATACCAAAGGCAGTATTTCAAAATCTTACTCCCTCCCCCTCCCCCCCCTCAGCAAATACACTTATTTTTATGTGAGGAACTTCAGTTTTGGTGGGAGGATTCATCTTGAGATAAGTGATGCCATGGCTGAACTACTCACCTGCACACCTACGTCAATGAGTTACAAGAATTCAAGTTTAACTTACTCAGCATCTTTTCAGTACAACTGTAGAAGTTAACCTTTATCACTGTATGTGACTTTATTTGTTGTGCAGAAAGATTATCCTGCTACTGAAGGTGATTTTGATCTCTGAATTTTAATCTGTTTGAATTTCATAGTAGTGTCATCATATCCTGCTATGGCAGCAGAAAACACCTTTGAGCAAAATTAACAATAAGGTTACTACAATTGAGAGGCCTTAAAAAAATGCAGTGGAAGGAGAAGAAATATTAATTATGCAGTGCTAAAGGTGAAAAACCTATCACAACTATAAAAAAAAAATGTTGATTGAGATGCTGAACAATTATTGTTTTCAACAACAATCTTCTACACTTTTTTTTTTAATTCCCAATGCAACTCTTTGCAATCTTCAGACCATTTGTTCCAAAGCTTACTTGAAATATAAAACTGACAGTCACCATTCATTATTGATTCCTATGTCCACACTATATCTACAAACTTTCTATCTCCAGTACTGAGCACTCTTCTCGTATAAATAGAGCAAAGTTTAAGCACATACACACACAATGACTGGCTACTCATTTTCAAATTTACCCATCTTCTAGAGTGGTAAGCTAATTCCTGTTGCAGACTCTTGATTGGACACACTTGTGTTTTTGCAACACTCTCAGAGCCAACCTGTAGTCTATGCTGAGTGAAACTTCATTCCAATTTCTGAGAATGCATAATCTGGCATGTTCAGTAGTGAAAAAGAACAGTTCGCTCAAACCCTCAGTCACAATGACTTGCAACTTTGTGCTAGCACAACAACCAACAGCTTCTGGACAATTTCATCTGTCCATTTTACCTCACATGGCTTAGGCCTACCTGTGGTGTAATGTTCAGACATTAAGATAAGTTTTCCTTTTTGTTTTTTTATGTATCTTAACTGCATCAAAAACACTATCAAGCTGACATGAATCTTGACTTACCCGTATCACTAAGTAAAGGCATGCATATTTGCTAATCATGTTATACACAGAATATCAACACCAAACTTGCATATAAACTTTCATTATTTCTTATTTTAATGTGTAAATAAATTCTTTTGTTAATATTGTGACATAAAGCCTTGTTTATTTTGTCTACCAATTTAAAAATGTTCTGAATCTTTAAAAATTGTAGAAATGATCATTAACTTTGAGCATCTCCTTCCAGATATTTCTGAATAATAGTCTGGGTCAGTGATGCTGAGAGTGTGTTCATTCCCTTGACCACAATCATTGAGTGACCATCAATAATGGTTTCTTGAATGCTTATCAGCAGTTAGAAAACCATTATTGATTATTAATACTTTTTATACGTCTTTATCAAAGATATGCTAAAGGATAATTTTTACTGAAGTTTGAATTGATGTCTAGTAGGAAGAGTGAGCTAATAGTTTCATAGCAATCCACCATTGCAGAAAGGCAATCCGTTTGTCTAGCCTTTCTCTTTATCTATATGCTAAGATAAATTTCCCTGATAAACACATTCTTTTTGCCTATAAACACATTTATGGCTATATATGCTTTTTGTTGTATCCTTAAAGAGGTTACAAACAGATAAAGGTGGTACTTGAGTGAAGGAACAGTAACACACACAAAGATGAAAGAAGAGAGGTTTATTGTAAAAGAGAATACACTATTGAAAGACAGCGAATCAGGTGGCAGGCTAGTAAGCAAGGTTATTTACCTTACCTCCCCGCGAAGACAGGATGTGACACAAGGCTGTTTTTTAATGAGGGGCAAAATCGAACCTGTAGGCTCAGGCAAAAATTTCCCATAGACCCCATAAAAACCAAAGTTGAGTAGCTGTCTACCACCCCAGATAAGACTCTTCCCTTCGGCATAGCCTCGTCTGGGTTCCTCCCTGCCTGAAGGCAGAGAGTTCAACAAGCATAGCTGGAGACTAGTTGCCAAAGCAAACCCTGGGTATACCCTGTGCTCACTGTACTGGGTATAGCTACAGCTACTGATATAGTCAGTCCACATAGATGATAGGGAGTGTGGGACATTCCATTACAACACTTTTATGTTAAGTATCAATATAAAACAACTCTAGCATGAAATGTTAGATTTTCAATCATAGCAACAACTTAAATATACAAAGGTAACATGCTTTCTTCTTCATGATAAAAAGATAGAATGGGGTTTCCTAACCGGGAAGATTCTACTTACCAGTGGGCAATTTTGACTGTTTGATGAGCAACTGAACAGCAAATAGTGGGCGATATAGGATTTTAAGTATTAAAAAGGTATTTCAAAATATGCTACCCACCAAAAAATAATCAAAGGAGATATGTAAAGAACGTGTATAAAAATAAAATACAAAAACCAAAACCCGAGGTTAACTAGGAATAACTGAGTCACATTCCTAGATAAGATATAAATATCCCTGCAAACAAGGAATATTTTGGTATTTTCTATAGTTTTGAGAAGGGGCATTAACATTCAGATAGTTCTTCAGATGAAATAACATTTTTTTTTCAGATATAAATCAGAGAAGAACAAGAACAACAAAAAATATTTGCTGAATTTTCTATTATTTGCTAGTAGTGTATACTCTTTTTAATTTTATAATTATGAACAAAAATCATTTCATATTTTGTCAAGGTTTGCAACACTAACTATAAAACTAAATTTTATCTCTCTTTTTATATATATATATATATATATATACACACACACACATATATACATATATATATATATATATATATATATATATATATATTCAGTGGTCAGGTTTGGAGGTTTTTGTTCTTTTAATACGGTTGTAGCAGTAGCCTCATAAGTCAACATTATTTGTTTCTTCCCCCCCCTTTTTTTTATTATTATTACATTATAAAGTCAGTTTATGAACCAGTAACAAACTTATACCAAACAATTTTGGCTTGGTTTTGAATATTTACCATATAGGTGGGTTGCCTGCCGGAAAAATTTTCCATGTGAAAATGAAGCCATCGATTTGAGATAAACAGTTGTGAATAGCTGATAGTTTAAACCAGTGATTCCCAAAGTGGATGGTACCAGCCTCATGGGGGTGTGATGAGAAAAATAGTGGGAAACTAGAGGGCAACAGTGGTCCATCTGAAACACATGCACGCACATATTGTACCTAAAGTGTGTCTTGCCTTCACTTTACAGTATATCACATTTATATAACAATTTTGATATGCAACACTAGCATCAAAAAAATCCAATCAAAGGTTGACTATACATTTAAGGGGGCATTAGGGTTGTGCCTATACATTGGAGCGGGGGGGGGGGGCTCCAACCCCCAAAGTATTGGAAACCACTTGTTTAAAACGACAAGGCTATTTAAGAACATATCTCAAATTCTTAGGTTATTGTTTGGGTTTTGTAGCATTTTACAATGTTGGACCAAAGTACTCATAGTGCAACCTACACCAATTATGGTTTTAAAATGTGTAATATGCAAATCAATAATTCTTATAAAAATCAGCTAGGAAGTGTTTTAACAGACAAAGGAAAATAGAACCCAGAAATCCAAAAGTGCATTATCATAGCAAAAGTTGCCTTCCAAAAACTAAGCAAAGTATTAAGAAACAGAAAAAAAATTCCTTATTTCTTATACAAAATTTGTTATAACTGAGCCATATGCAGAGATATTTCAAGTGTTTACAATCTATAAATTAATATTTAATAGGAGTAGATAGCTTCACACCTCTTCCCTAGTCCTGGGTATGATGATAAACTACATCTGACAGTGAAGGTTTTGAAGAACTTGGAACCACCTCTTAATTGCTGTTGTTCCCAGGCCCACCCTAACCCAGAATGGTAGCATCTGTCAGGATCCCAGCTATGGACAAATAGTGAACCCCAAACAAAAATAAAAACACTATGAAAGTATAGAAATACATTTTTATAGCAAAAATACTAGCAATACATTTTTTATTAAAAAATAATTACCAACAATACATTTTTGTAGTGAAATTACCAGCAATACATTTTATTAAAAAAAATATACCAGCAATACATTTTTATTTTTAAAAAATACCAGCAATACATTTTTATTTAATAAAAAAAAAAAATACTAGCAATACATTTTTATATAAAAAACAATTAAAAAAATATCAGCAATACATTTTTATATTATAAAAAAAAAAAATACTAGCAATACATTTTTATATTTTAAAAATAAAAATACTAGCAATACATTTTTATAAAAAAAAATTGCCAACAATTTTTATAGCAAAATTGAAGACCTGGCATATATAAAAATAAAAAAAAAAAAACAATTTGCTGTGATTAATCTCATTTCTTGTAAGGAGAAACAAGTTTTCACTCTTCATTTGATTAAGGAAGATTATTTGGTTAAAAAACAAAACGCAGCTAAGTAATTATAATTTAATCATGAAATAATGTAATTCTCTTGAATTATAAAGTTTCAATTTTCCTTTTGAGATTTTGGCATTAACCCTATACAGGTTGATATGCCACTAAACAGCCAAACCAACAATCTCTCCTCCCAAATCTTTTGAACTCCAGTAAAGGTTAATTCCTTGTTCCCTATTTAGGATTGGATTTCCAGTTCCTTTTAAAGTTTACTTCAATCCTACACTTCTAATGTCTGTGCCTAAACTCTGAAATTTTATTTAATATTTTGTTCTTTTTTTCTCGGTAGGAATAAATAGGTTCACTTATCATCCGGGTCGCACTCTTTCCCATCGCTTTTGAACAGGAGTAGAGGTTGATCCTTTGTTCCCTATTTAAGATTGGGTTTCTGGTTCCTTCTAAAGTCTTTCATTCTCTTTCACCCTCAGTAGCCCCATTCGTCTTTAGTAGCATTGTTACCTTGTTTGAGGTGAACTATTTAAATAAAAGACTACGAGGTAAATAGAAGTAATTCTAAAATTCCTAGTTGTAATCAATATTTAAGTTGTTGATTATATATTATTAGGTTGGTGCAAAAATAATGACGTAATAATGTCGTTTTTTGAGGTTAAAAAATACGTCACAAAACGACGTTATTACGTCATTATTTTTGCACCAACCTAATATATTATTGAAATATTAACAAAACCATTCACAACAATTGGATATTGATTAGCTATTGGAATGTCTTTTGGATTTACCTTGATCCTTTATTTTGAACATAGTAAATGAAAAATAAGAAAGTCTTCCACAAGTGACTACCTCATAACTTACCAGAGTATGTTAATATGAATTTAACAATAGTTAACCGAACATATCAATATGAATTTAACAATATTTAACCGAACATATCAATATGAATATAACAATATTTAACCGAACATATCAATATGAATATAACAATATTTAACCAAACATATCAATATGAATATAACAATATTTAACCAAACATATTAATATGAATTTAACAAAACAAAAATGGACCACGGTGTTCTGTAGTTTTAAAAATTTGTTTAAAGTTTGTGTTCCTAGCTTAATGATCAGCTCTCAATTGCTGAAAGACCAAACCTCTTTACATGATGAGCAATAATATTTCCCCATAACCTGTATATAAATTTTGTTCACCTTGTCACATGTATATGCATCTTGGGTATGATGATAAACTACATCTGGCAGCAAAGCCTCTGATCAGGGGTTTTTAAGGAGTGGGGAACCACCTCTCTATTGATGTTCTCAGGTCCACCCTGACCTGGGGTGGTAGCACCTGTTAAGGTACCAGCTATTGGGCATATAGTCAAACTGGGGTCAAAATACTGTGAAAGTATAAAAATATATTTTTACAGTAAAAATTCCAAAAATAAAATTTAATAGTGAAAAAAAAAATTTCCACCATTAGATTTGCAGCAATAGATTTTAATAGTAAAATAAATTACCAAAGCTCCCAAGAAAATTAAATTTTGCCATTAAATGACCCATGAGGAGTTGATATGCCATTAAACAAATAACCAAACTAAACTAAGCACACACACACACACACACACACACTATATTTTAGTCAAATGCATGTGAAACCTGAAAAAGCATAAAAATTCTAGTAGTTTCTAATGCATGGCTTATCATCTCTCAGTTGTGTATCTGTCTTTGGTAGGAGTGGGCTCAGGGGCTTCTATCAAAAGACAGAGGGGCAACTGAGAAAATTATACTGAGAAGTGCCCAGCCTTGGGGAACAGCTGCCCAAGGTTGTGCCCCCCCCCCATGGCACCCGAGAGAGAGATCGGTGCTTGCACCAAGACCAGCGCAACCGACAGTTGCAGGGGCACTGGGCAATTTTTGTCCCTTGCCCAGTTGTACACACTCGGGTCCCCACTTTAAGAAGAAAGGCCTTGTGTTGCATCCCATCCTAGTAAATACCAAGTAAATACCGCATGTGGAACCTGATTAACCAATGAAAATCAAACAGAAAAGTAAAAATATAATATTTCTTTATTTTTTCCATGTGTCATTCTCTGGTGGAGTGTTAAAAGTGAAATATGTTAAATAGATAAATATTTCCTATTTGTTTGTTTATTATATATATATATATATATATATATATATATATATATATATATATATATATATATATATATATATAAAAAATAAAATAATGGATTTTTATTTTTTTTACTTTAAATAATATTGTTAGTAGACACCCATATTCCCATATTTAAACAGTATTTTATTCTGCCTATCAGCCTAAAAAGGTGAATGCAGGTTCAAATGACACATTTTCTTTAATAAGATTTCTTGTGTGTTCAGTTCTGTAGACAAAATAAAATATTGTTAAAATAAACGGAGCATCTACTCAAACATGGGTGACCACAAAATAACGTTTAAAGTAATAAATAAAAATATATATAGCATTCTCTTATAATTTCTTCTGTTTTTGTTGCCTATCTCCCTCTCTCCTTAATGTCTATCTTTCAACTTTTCTCTTATTTTAAATATATTCCTCTCATCCTTATAGAACCACCACTTTCCTCAAGTTTTAAGCCATTGTACTCTCTCTCTCTCTCTCCCTCTCTCTCATCAACACACACACACACACATTTTTGCTTTGCTTTGTGATTCTTTCTCTTCCCTCCCCTCAATAGTTGATCTGCCCACTGTCATTATTACCTCCTTCAACTTCTTCAGTGCCAGCCTCCCCATCATTATTGGTTCCTCTTGTCAGGTTATAGTATAGAATGTGAAGGGTGGCGGGTGGAGGCACTGGTATATAAGATGCTGCTTGGGCTCTGAATCTCTGCTCAGTAGTGCTGCCGTCTTCTGCTAGAGTGCTGTAGCCGTGGTGTGCGCGCTGTGCCCGCATGTCTGTCAGATACCAAAATCTACAGACTGCTGGCACCTTCAGCCTGCCTTCACTGCCAATGAAGCCACCGCCGTCGTCGTCATCGTCTTAAAAGAAGCTAACCCTTTAAAAAAAAAAACAAAGCATAAGTCCACAAAGGCACCACAAAAAATCCTCTGGTATGGAATCGTGTCATCCTGCCATGGCTTTGCACCTTTGGCCAAATTTACATTCTGTTCCACCGTCTTTTCGTACTAACCCCAGCTGCATCACTATCTATTCTACACTTGGACATCTCATTCATGTTGTAAGTTAACTTAAAATTAAATTGGATAAGGTTGTTTATTTTTTTTTTTTTTTTTTTTTTTTTTAGGGGGGGAATTATTATTTGCTGAGGGGAAAATGCTAAACAAAGTTTGTTTTTTGTTTTTTTTTCTTCAATTTCAAAATTTTTAAACCAGTTTATTGCGTTTGCTTTAAATGATTTCATACTGAGAAAGATAGCTAAAATTTTTTCTACTTACTAGCAAAAAAAAAATACATAGTTCTAAGTTCTATATATATATATTTTTTTTTTTATACAGTTAATGGATTTTTTTATACATCATTATTTCTTATTAGTGCAGACATTATACTTAGTGGGTACATGTGTTTAAATAGACATACTTTTTTTTTTTTTTTTTTTTTTTTTTTAACAGTGAAATTAGTCATTTCTTCTATGTTCTGTGATCCTTCAGGATGTTGGTGATCATGGTTCTCCACAATTCCCTGTCCTTTGTAGCTCTTAAAAAAAAAATTTTTGATCTATAAAACAGAGGAAATTGTTGAGAGCCATTATTGTCACTGTCTTGAAAGGACATGGCCTATAGTATATTAATTTCACTGTTTGGAGAAAGAAAAAAAATGTGTGTGTTCTAACACCTGTACACACAAAATATGACTGTAGTAATTAAAAAAAAAAAAATCAGGTGTATATAAACATCAATCAGCTAAATGACAAATATATAGCTGTAAATTTAAAACTTTTCAAAATCTTTATAATGTATTTAATGTGTAGTGAAAAAAAAATTATTTTTTGATTTTATTTTTATTTTTTATCTCAAATATTGTATTCATAATTTTAAAATTGTTTCATACAAAAAAAAAAAAAGATTAAAACGTAAAATTTATTTGCCTTGTTAATTCCTGATTTATTTCAATCATATTTTAAAAAAGGAGAAAAAAATAAGTACTTTCATACCAAAAATTACATCTTTTGAAATTCTTTACCCTCTATTTCCCAACCAAAACTGTGTGCCGTAAATGACTTATATTTTTAATTTCTGCTAAATTTGCATCCTAATTTTTACTCTTTTTATATTTTCTTTTTTCTTCTTCTCAAAACTGCCACCCAATCAGTTTTTTGCCACTAACAAATAATTTTTCTGTTAGCAATGTTTGTAAATAACATTCATGCATTTCTTGTTTGTTTCTTTTTTTTCCTTCCTCAATTCCCGCCAAAGAATAACCAACTGTCTTTCCTTGAACAAGTGTTTTATTTGATGTCATCCTAGCAAATAAAAATAATAGATAGATATGTTTTTATATATATATATCCAAGTCCTATGTTTTACTTAGTTAAAAAATTATACACTTGTGTACCTTACAAAGTAATTTCCCAAGCCAGTCATGAAGTAATTTAATGGTTGCAATAAGAATGTAAACTTAGAAATTTTTATTATAATTCTTCAAATATATATCATTCCTTCACAGTATTACTTTATAAGTGAATTAAAGAAAATCAAGGGCGGACATTATTTACAGACATTTTATGGAGGGTTTAGATTAAAAATAATGATAAACTTAATTGGGAGGGGGGGTTGTATGTGCAGTCAAGCTGAAATATCCTCTTTAAGTAAAATTAAATCTGTTTCTTAGATGTGGTAATTATTTACACTATTTACATTGTTCAACTGTTGTCTTCATCTTTATTGCCATATTTATGACATTTCGGCCGTTGTACACTCCGGCTTTCTTCAGGATCTGTCTATATTTCTGAGATGAGGTATTGTAATTATTTACAGTATTTACATTGTTCAGACTGTTGTCCTCATCTTTGTTGTCATATTCACAACGTTTCAGCTGTTGTACGCTACAGCCTTCTTCAGCTGACTGGAAATTCAAACTGAACCCAGTGGACAAAATAAAGGATTCAGTTCAAAATTCTAATCACCTGAAGAAGGCTGGAGCATACAATGGCCGAAATATTGTGAATAGCAAACAAAGATGAAGGCAACAATCCAAACAATGTAAATACTGTGAATAAGATTAAATCTGAGTATCATAAATCAAAAAATAGCACTTCACTTTCAAATGCTATTAGAAACGAAAACTATATTTTTGCTTTTTGGGGGGTAACAATTATGTTCACCTTGTACAAGGCCCGAGAACCGTTCAAGGTAGTATGTCACAGTAAGAGGCACAGTTTATGTGATCATGTGGGAAAGATAATGTTTAACCCAAGACTTGAACAGGTTAAGACTGTAGTGATTGAGGAAGCATCCTCTTGGGAGTTGGTTCCACAAAGCAGCAGTTTGTAGAAAGAAGCTGCTTGAATGGAACTTATCTCTCATCAAAGGACTACGCAGGGAATAAGGTTGGATCACTACAATGTGCATAGCATGGGGGGGTCTTAGCCGTGAGGGTCAGAACTGGTGGAACTACGTAATGTAGTTTGTCTGAGAACTTTTCATGGAAATAACGATGGTGCAGCAACTGTTAAAATTCATAACCTCATGTTATTTAAAATCTATAAGACAAATTAATCCGGAACTAAAATAATTCAAATATTAATTTGCATAAAAAAATTTCAAGGACTTTTTTTTTTTTTTTTTTTTTGTTTATTAGACATTAAATTAAGTTACATAGTGTCCTCAATAGTTTACCTGATAAATATTTATAAGCATTTCTTAAATTTTGAAAAAAATAACCTTTTTTTTCTTGTCTATAAATACTTGTTACAAAATAAATTCCTTGCATTTGTCTTGATAAAGTCCTTCAGAGGATGAAACACATCAACCAAGTTTTCATTTTGCCTTTATATAATATTAGCAGGCTTTGCTATTCAGTAATTTTTCTAGGAAGCATTAGTTGTTTTTCTATGGGATCAATGTTCACTATTAAATGTTGAAGGGGTTGTGGACATTCAATACATTTGTTCAAAGAATATGACTGTAAAGACAGAAGAAATTAATTGGTCAGGTGTGGGGTTAGGCTTGTTATAGTTAAGGAAAGTTTTATAAATAGATGCCAACTTGTTGAAGGCCAAGTAAAATGCAAATTTCAAACACTTTGCTGCACTATATCAGACAATGTTCCTAAACAGAACTATTTTTGATATGAAAATCAAAACAATCATCAAATAAAAGAACAGTAATGAAGGACAGTTAATTAATAAAATATACTTTTTTTTAAAAGCAATATGCAAATTAGTTAAACCTGAAAAGTGATATCACCTAGAAGTAGATAATATATAACTCAGATATGGAGTTTTTAGAGTTGGGACCTTTTAACCTCAGAATTCATGAAAGAATTGAGCTTCAATTTCACATTTATTCATATCTATCATAGAGATAGTCATGTGATAAATGAATAATAAACAAAATAAAGTTTTGCTAACACTCAGTTGTATATAAAATATTTTCTTAAACTTATTCATCACTGACACAAGGCCACAATAAGAAGTTATTAATAATAATGCTTTAACAATTTATTGTAAACCAGTATTCTAAGATGTCTATATATCAACAATGATTATGCGGCCTTTTGGGTGATGAATTATTCTCCACCCTGCAAACTTTATCCCATGGGTGCTTTGCTAGACTCTTGGTATTCTATTGCTATTACTATGACAGCTGCTTGGACGAGTTAACTTCCTTATATCCACCAGCTCAGACCTTCAGAGCCATGGCCCACCATAACATGTTGACCTCTATTTCTTTAGTGTTCCTTTGATAAAGAGAAAGTTCCATTTCATTTCTTCCCCAGAACTGTTACTTTATGGAACAAACTTTCCATGACAACTACAATCTTGGTCTCTTCAGGTTCAACTAATATCTATCCTGCATTTCCTCATAAGGTGCACTTCTTACACTTTCCTCCTCCTTACAACAAGCTCACTCAGTAACCCTCTACCTT
The DNA here is from genome assembly GCA_903632075.3 of Acanthosepion pharaonis. Taxonomy (NCBI): domain Eukaryota; kingdom Metazoa; phylum Mollusca; class Cephalopoda; order Sepiida; family Sepiidae; genus Acanthosepion; species Acanthosepion pharaonis. The sequence goes on along the minus strand of CAHIKZ030000890.1, from coordinate 3,774,535 downwards.
GAGTGGCTCTTTGGCCTTGTATTGGATGAGCTAACAGTGTGAATATATATATATATATATATATATATATATATATATATATAGTTTTAAGGTATGTTATATTTATGGGTTAAAGTGCTCAATATCAGGGATAGAGTATATGTAAATATAAAAGTGGGCATTGATGTCAACACCCAGCAGTGACAGTCTGTTTAATGCTCATATGTAATCAGCAGGCCATTACATATAAGCATGACTGTCAGACTTGGGTGTTGGCTTCAGTATCCACTGTTTATGTGTGTGTGTGTGTATATATATATATATATATATATATATATATATATATATATATATATATATATATAATCTGTGGTAAAATGAACAGTTTCTTTGTATTTTGTTGGTGTATTTTATCTATTGTATTTCTATTATATTGAAAGCAAATGTGATAAAATTAACATTGATTCTGAAAACCAAGCTAACTGAATTAACTTTGAAGTAAAAAGCAATTTAATTCTATTTGGTGCATTGGAACATTTTGAAAATGGCATCATATACTTAAGCTAATATTTATATATAAAAAAAGCTACAGGTTTTAAATGACTCATTAAAACAAAATTCAAACCCTTCTCTTTTCTTAGCAGTTAACCATTTTATTACAATGAATCAGGGAAGGTAGGGTGAACTCTATGATAGTGAGATTGTAGAGTAATTGGTGGGATACAAGCAGATTGGTAAATAATTCACTATTGGAGAATGTGTTTGTGTATGTATGTGTATATATATATATATATATATATATATATATATATATATATATATATAAAAACACAGTTTGTATGTTTGGCATTCCTGATTTTAGCCCCACCCCAACTATTTGACTTTTATCATGGAATGCACATAATGAAAAAATCTGCCATTGCCCAGGAATCTCCATTCCTTCCTCTTTGGTTGTTACCAAATTTTTAGGTTGGCTTAATTGCCATATCTGATTGCAACTATTACCAAGGCATAGGCCATTGCAACTTGAAAAGCAGGAAACTGGTAGTCTTTCTAAACCAATATAGACTTAAAATTGGTATGGTTTGTATATATATATATATATATATATATATATATATATATATATATATATATATATATACACCTACATTTGTAGTGCAACTTAGTTTCATGATTTCTCAAGTTGTCAGGCACAAATGAACTACTTAATACAGGTTTTTTTTTGTTTTTTTTTTTTAAATACTGGGTCTCATGGGAGTAATGTTAAATTATATGCAAAGTTCAAAGTTAATATAAACCCAATATATTATTGGGGTGTAAATTCAAAATATGGAGTGTAGATAGGGAGATTTTGGGGAAGGGGGAAGAACGATGCAATGTATACAGTTGCTAATATCTTGTTATTTAGTCTATATTCATGTATGCACAGATCTGTGTGTATATATATATATATATATATATATATATATAAACTGGGTCATTTGAAGATCGCAAATGCATGAAACTTGAGTAATGACTCAAGTTGTCCTTTCTTGACATTGGGAAAATTTTTCATCTGTCTACATAGTCTATGCATTGACGTCTATAATTTACTGCATAAATTGTTGCTTGTCTTTTGGTTTTTTTTTCTTTCTCTTGTTTATACCAACATTGTTAGTGCACACACACACACACACACACACACATATATATACATATATATATATATATATATATATATATATATATATATATATATAGTTTATACCAAGCTACTGGTAAAGCTTCAAAGAACAGCTCTTTCAACACTAAGCCTGGCAATTGAATAAATGGAAAATGAAAGCAACTAAACAGACAAAAGGATTTTAAGAAAACACACAGAAAAAGACAAACACCTATCTGTGCTAAAATCTAAAGTGCTCAATACCTCTCGGGATTAGACTGTTAGAGCAGTAACACTAACCAGTGTTTTTGTGTGTGTATACCCCTATGGAGAAAGATAAATTTTTATGTGTATATTTTTTTTTTTTTTTTTTTTACTTCAACATACAGCCCTCTATGGAGAGAAAAAAATAAACAAAAAAGTGTGTGTGTGTAATATATATATATATATATATATATATATATATATATATATATATATATATACACACACAATGCAAAAGTCTGTTTCCTTCAATATTTTTCTTCTTACCATAAGAGATATTCCTTTTGTTTTTTAGGCCATGGGAGTTGTGAAATAATAGGCAGAAATAAAAACTCAAATTTTGCCATGAGGTACAAATATAATTGGCACTAAAATACAGTCATGATTATTGTTTCATTTTCCTCACCCGACAGCCAGAATCAACTGTGTGTGGCTGTATATGTAATCATCAGAGTGAATGAAAGATCTGATGCATTTGTTTAATAAATAACTGTAATGCTTTTCTCTCATAAATTTCCAATGAATCACTACAGATGCTTTTTGCATTTGCTGTTACTCTATATGAGATATATCATTCGAGTGAATGAAGGTTTGTTGGCTTTAAATCTTGCACAAAATAGTAGAGGTTATATAAATAACTGAACTGTATAAGGAAAACCTAAAACATTTCAGCCTCACTAAGAAGGTATTCCAGCCTCCAAATATCTGGTCATTTGTTTAGATTTTGAGAAGTAGTGGGTCAGGTCAAACACTGAATATAGTTCTTTCATGTTGGTTGGCGTTATATTAATCTCTATGGGTTATTTAATGCAAAAATCGAAATATTTTTAGGTAATTGTGTATTTTCAGAGTAAAGGTATGTTTTTTAGATTATATTTTGTAGATCATAAAATGTATTGTTGGTAATTGTTGGGGCGCACTCACCTTCTAACTAGTAATGGACTGGTCCCTCTTATATAAGTCAGCTCTGGAGAGAGAGTGACAGAGCGTCAGAGAGAGAGTCGGCGTTAGCAGTCCAGATAAGCTTACCCGGTACATACCGTTGGACTATAGACTTTGGATATTGTTTCGTACTAACCAACCTTCGTTCTACTAATCACTCTATTGTTAATTGCTTTTATGAATATACCAGTATTTTCCTCTACAACTGTGTTTGTCTTGATTCATACACCGACATGCGGGAAACTCACAACATCTCAACAGTAATCTTACTATAAAAAATGTATTTTTGTATTTTAGTGTTGCATTGATTATCATATTGCTATAAAAATGTAATGTTGGTCATTTTATTATAAAAATGTACTGTTGATTTTGGTTTAGAGTGTTCCCTATTTGCCCATAGCTGGGACCCCCAACAGGTGCTACCACCCTGGGTCAGGGTGGACCTAAGAACAACTGAAATTAAGTGATGGTTCCACACTCATCTAAACCTTCAGTCTCCTGATGAGAGAACTTGCTTCCAGGTGTAGTTTGCCTTCATACACAGGATGAACAAAAGGACTTGATATGCCTTTAAACAAACAAATCAAATCAAATCCTATGGAACAGTAGCCTGGTGTATTAAAATATTGCTTTATGTATTTGGTATCCTAATACTTGTGACTTTAATCACTGGGCCAGGTAGCGTCTACTTACAGTGTCTAAATCTTACTGAGTCATCATAGCTGAGGGTTTTAGCATATTAGCCTTGTTCTAATTACTGATTGCACTCAGATTATCATTCTAGAAACTGCAACTAAGGTCCACTCAGCATTGCTGCAGTATAAACCAAAGGGTGTTTAGAAATACAAACATGCCTGAGTTGGCATCTGCAACAGGGATTAGCTAGACTCCATAGTCTCCTGAAGCTATGTAGATACAAAAGTAAGTTATCAAATAAATACATCAAAAGTATAATTATGTAGCAAAAAAAAAAAAAAATTCAAGAAATATTTATTTTTCAACCTGATCTAATTCTTTGTCAATGCACTTAATTTGGTGATGAATATTGATAACATAGATCAAACATTATACAATGAAAATTTCTGATCAATTTTCAGCTAACTACATATCAGGCTGTAAACATTTTTTCTCTAAGTATTTCTTTTAAAATATTAAGTTAATGAGTAAGATAGACATAAAGGGTGTGTTTCTTAGGTATAAAAATCTTACATACCACAACTATATCCAACCCTGCTTTCCTCCAACCATTCACCCCCTTCCCCGTACTAGGAGGTGTGAGTCTGTCTATGTCTAAAAGTTAGAAGTACCATTCTCTACCACTTATCTCTTCTCCCTGCAGCATAAAAATGATTCAGATTTTTTATTTTTTTGTTCAACTTTCTCGGCACAACTTGCAAACTATCAGGCAGATGAGGGATTACACTAGTCTCTCCTTCAGTTGTGACAAGGAGAAATTTAACTACCAAAGAATGGCAGAGAACAGGGTAAAAGATGTATTCATGCTTTGGAAAATGGTAAATTCTAAATTGTAGATTAAAAGACATACACATTCAAAGTAAATATTTTATTGTAGCCAATTCCAATTTATATATATATATATATATATATATATATATATATATATATATATATATATATATATATATATATATATATATATATATATATATATATATATATTATTTAGGAGGAGGCACAGTGGAGTAATGGATAGCACCTTGGCTTGAGGAATCTGAGAGCTGAGTTCAAATTCCAGTCAAATCCATTACATTCACTTATGTACTAATACCCTTGGGAAAGGTATGAATCTTCTTCTCCCACCGCCCCCAGCTATGGTTAAGACTGAGTTCTATAGACTTGGATGGCAACTGGTCTAGGACAAAAACCTCTGGGGGAGGGTCGTTTGAGGACCTTGTGGCATGTAGTGCACCAGGTCTCTGTATTTGGTTGGTTCTGCACAAAGCCTTCATGTCTATATTCAAATAATGTGTTGGTTCTGAGGAACTGAGTTGTTTGATCCTCATATGTCAGTAAATGACAGGAGAGTCCAGCATATATATATATATATATATATATATATATATATATATATATATATATATATATAAATGGGAGGTGTGATAGACAACTTCATATGTTTTTAAAATTCTGTATTTAATATATTTCTGTATACAATTAATTGGAATTTGGCAAGATTTTTTTTTTTTCTTAAACAAACTAATTTATGACCTGTTCTTTCATAGATTGTTTTAGATTTTTTCTTAAAAAAGATTTTTTAAAATAGGAAAACTATTTCAAAAATGCTGAAAAAAATACTATTTTTCTCAGTGTTATCCTCTAGTTTCTCTGGCCTCCCTCTTGCCTATATATAAATCTTTCATTTTCTTCCACTATCTGATATTTTTAACAAAACCAATAATCAATTAAGGAAACAAAACAAATTCTGTTTTTTTTTCTCTTTTGCCAATCAATGCCAAGAATAAGACTATGGTCATTCAGAAACTAAGCATTTTGCTGCATTATAAATGATACAAAATTAAACAAATGTTCCACTGTTGGAATTGCATAACCAGAGACTTGTAGGCAGTTTGGTGAAATTTTAGTATTTAAAATATTTTAATTCTTTTCATTCTAACAGTTGAAATGATTTTGCAGTTTCTTTGCATTATCAAATAAATTCATTTAACACACATTTCCTTACTTAATTGTTGCTTTTTTTTCTACTGAACTTATTTTTATTATTAAATCCCAAGTAGATACGTTAATTTTTATGATTTCATTTTTTTCAAACTTCTTTCAGATTCTTTTGCCTTGATATAAGTAATCTATTCATACAGACACTGATTCAAATACATAAAATGCTTTACATTACTCATTTAATAATCTAATTTTGTATTACAAGCCTTAAAGTGGTCTGTTTTTCTTTAAATTATTAGCTCTGAATTTACATTGAGCTCTCAGGATTTCATCCTCCTTGGGATTACCCATACGGATTATCAAGTTTTTTGTAACTTGTGTGTGTGTGTGTGTGTGTGTGTGTGTGTGTGTGTGTGTGGATGTATATATATATATCCCTACTCTGTGTGTTTGGGATGTGTCTACATTTTTGACTAGTGTAAAAACCAGACCCCAGTGTCTACCTATCTATTGATTGATTTTTGTTTTCTCTGATTTATATTTGACATTGACTGGCCTAGCAGGAGTTGATATGTTATGAAATTAACCAGACAAACTTATAATGGCAGGGTATACTTGTAGTTCCAACTCTCTCATCACATATTATGATATAATAAAGGATGTTCCAATAACTTGAACCGATTTTAAATGTGAATTAAGTTTAAACATCTAATGATTTTTTTTTCTTTTTCTTTCAGATTTAACAACTTAAGTCTTTGGCAATTTCAAGCATGGAAAGATTAACAATCAAACAATGTGTTAAAGTTATCGAAGCCTATTACAAAAATGGACGTTCAAACAGAAATGCATTTCGTGCACTTTGATTTTTTTTTTTTTTTTTTTGGTCGACATAATCGACTGAGATTGCAGTTGGAAATGATGTAACGTTGTTGTGGAAAGATTCAATTCCTGTGCGTGATGACGAATAGAGGTGTCTGGATTTTCAGCCACATTCTCAATTTTTTTCAGCTGAACACTGTAAACAAGCACACAATGGTGTTTTCACATCTGCCACTGACCCAGTTTGTTTGAATCTACAATTTTTCCAATTGCACTCTTGAAACTTTAACATGTTGTTTGATTGTTAATGTTTCCATGGTTGAAATTGCCGAAGACATAAGTTGTTAAATCTGAAAGAAAAAGAAAAAAAATCATTAGACGCTTAAACTTAATTCCCATTTAAAATCGGTCCAAGTTATTGGAACATTCTTTTGTACTTATGATTATAATAATAATGCATACTCTGTATATTTTTCTGGAATGTTAAAAGAATATGGATGTTCTTTGGAAGAAAAGAATATTGTAACCAATAATTTTTTTTTTCCTAATCATAGTTTTGTGGTGTCATCAAATACTCTTAGTCACTTTCATAATGCACATTGCAGTAGTGACTTTGTAATCACTAATACAAATATAGTACGCAATTAAACAATGTTGGTGTCAGATGCCTTTGAATAATCTTGCACTAATAGTACTTGCTTGATAATACTCGCTCAAGTAGTAATCTGTATAGTGAATAGAGTAGAGAATAGCGGTCCGTATAGTAATAGAGGATAGAATAGAAATACAGATCATTAGTCACCAGCTACTTCCTACATGTATGCGTTTCCTTTATGGTCATGTGGTCTATTTAATTCCATTATGGGATTGCCTGTGTTTGCTCACTGGCGATCTATGTTCAAACTCAAGTGTCAGCAGTGACACTTTATTTTATATAACACATAGATAAATTTGAGATAAACTGATGAATCAGAATATTATGACTGTCATAAGATGTTGCTTCTTTCATGAACCTGCAAAAGTGCTCTTGTTTGATCAGTTCTGTGTCTTACTGGGTCTCTAAATTGTTCTTTTAGAATCTAGTTCCAGGATGTTGACAGCAGGTTTTTTGACAGCTGCAGTTTATTTGGTAGAGGCACTGCAGTTTATACTTGTAGTTCCAACACATCCTATAAGTGCTCAATGGGAATGAGATCTGGTGAGTTTGGTGGCCAGGACAACACAGTAATGACTTCAGGCTCCATTATAACTGCAATGTTTCAGGTTACATTGTCCTACTGTCATTCTAGAAAACTGTTGCCACAGATTTTAATGATATTGATTGTGCATGACAAGAACCTTCCATATGAAGAACAAAACCCAGTTTTCAAACAAAATTTTACTCAAACTAACACACTGCCATTACTGGCTTGTCATCCTTCCTCCTCCATGCAACCTGAAGCCATTACATTCGCAGGATAATTATAAACTTTCCACACTGTGCATTATTCAAAACAAAGTAAGACAACTTACAGCCATAAATGCCAGTTCTCTTGCGAGCAACAAAGTTAAGCAATGTTGAGGTTGGTCAATACCTAAAGAGGGTGACCACTTGAAATTAATACCAGGTGCTGTAAGCTTCAATGTGAAGCTGGTGTAATAGATACAGCTCAGATTTTGGAAATCAGAGAGCAGAGTTATGAATCCAACTGTTTTTCTCTCACTCCCAACCTATGGGTTAATTAGTAGGATTTTTATCAGTTTTATCAACAAAAGATTTTTACAATCTAAAAATATTTTCTGGCTTTAAATAACCTGCAAAAGGTTGATAAGCCATAAAAAACAATCCATCAAAAAATAAAGTAAGACACACCAGGCCAGAAATATTTTTTCTGTTGATACAAATTCTAACACTGATACTTGCATACCCATTTGTGATACTTTTGCTGATGGACATCAATACTGAAACTGGCAGATTCATATATAATAAAAATCAATAAAATGTGACACATTTGTTTCTTTTACCTTGATTAAAGCTGTGTCTTCAATTTGTACCAACCAAGGCCTCTTCTGTGATTGGTAACTTTTTTTTTTTTTTTTGTTTCTCCAACCACTTCTGATAGGTAATCGTTACAGAATAAGTACCTCAGATACTGCTATTTCAGAACTGCAAATTCCTGAACTCATTGAAGTTTGCTGACCCTTGATTTAAATATTGTTTTGAAAACTTTGTTCTGTCATAATTCTCAAAAAAAATATAATTTCTTAATTGAACTATGATTAAGTGTAAATACTTTTTTTTTCTTTTTTTTTTTTTTTTTAAATTTATTCATTTAATTAGAACAGGAAAACAAAGTTGTTCTGTTAGTTTAAATGATTCAGCATGATTAAAATTATTTTTAAGGGATGATGATAAAATAAAGAAAAAAAATAATCTGTAGCCCTGTAGTTTAATACAAAAATTTATTAAGAAACTAGTTGTGATCCATTAAATTTCTCACAGATATACCCAAATCACCACATATAGATCCCAGGGATTCACTACATTAAAAACGTATCCACATATCACTGTAACTGTTTGACATATTTAGTCAATAAACAATTATAGTAAGCACTTGCTTTTGAGAAATCGGCCAAGATTTCTGTCAAGAGCTTCTTGGAGTTGTTAACACACTGTTAGTGTTACTTTACCATTCCAGTGGGAGGAGAGCAGAGAAAAAAGGCTAACCAATTCTGTTGATGGCAGCCTGCAAAAAGCTGTCCTGTTTTTTTTTGACATTAAGTGAACCAATATTAAAAGGATAAAGTGCTTCTCTCACCTGATTTTGGTAGAACATTTTACTGTTAATGTTTTTTCCTGCTCTAACAATGTCATTGAGATTTTTGCATTTTAGTATCCAAGGCACCAAATGTAATGAAATCAGATTCCCACATTTGAAATTCCAGCTGCTCTCTGAAAAATTCAATTGAAACCTGAGGGGAAGAGGGGGGGTTGATTGTGTCTTGGAATAGACTTGGAGAATTTCTTGGAAGTTAGATTTGGGATGGGAGAGGGGGCAGTGCGGATGATGTAAAAATAAAAACTGGTTTTAATAGAACCTAAAATATAAGGAGAAAGTTTAAATTGTTTTATAGATTACCATTTGATATAAGAGAAAAAAAAATATTTATTTTATTTTCATTATTTATATTCAAACGACTCTCTACATCTTTGTTGTTGTCATCACAACATTTCAGCAGTTGAACTGTCCGGCCTTAATCAGGTGTATATCAATCTGAATAGCCTCCAGGGAATTCCAAACTGAACCCTTTATTCAATCTACAGGGATATATTGTTCTCATTCTACTGCTCTTGTCTATTTCTTATTTTTAGCACTGTTCAGTTATTGTTTGCCCCATTTCCACCAAGTCCAAGTATACACTACCTGGACCAGGGATTGAACTCGCTTACTGTGTCATCAAATTCACAAACCAATGCTTTAATCCACTAGGCTATTCTCCCTAAGATGAGGACAAATAGTCCACATCTAGTGTAAATAATGGTAACTCCTCATCCTAGAAATTCAGACAAACTATCTTTATTTATAAGTAGAAAATATAAAAAAATTCTGTGTTTCAGATTGCATTCTTGGAAAAGACTTCTTCTTCAGCATAATGCTTTATTGATGGAATCTTATCTATGCACAATGAAAAACACAAATGCTACCAATACAGGATTGCAATTGACATTTGTTATAATTCATCTCCCCCTCCCCTAGCATAAATATAATAATTCATTGATAAAATCATTATTAGCCTGAAGTAGTCTTCCTTGCATAGGACAAAACATAACAAAATTTTTTTCCCATTTTGTCTTTCATTTATTCCATCCCCAACATACACATGTATACATATATGATAAAAATATAGTTTTAAGGTATGCTATATTTATTGGTTAAAGTGATTGATATCAGGGATAGTGTATGTGTAAATATAAAAATGAACATTGAGGTCAATACCCAGTTGCAATGACAGTCCGTTTCATGATTAAATGGCCTAATGATTGTATTTTAGCATGAAACAGACTGTCACTACCGCTGGATGTTGATCGCAGTGCCAACTTAATGCATTAAGAGTTTTTTGACGGTGAGCCCATGATAAAAAGGACAAATGTGTATTCTCATAGCTTTTGAAAAGTTGTTTCCCACCCAACTAATTGGGCCAACTCAATTGCTGGCTTCCTGCATCAGGAATGATTGAGAGGAGGATAGATGTTGGCCGTCATGGCTGCAGACGTTTCAGGATTTCATTACAGTGCTTCAGTTTGTTCTCTCTTTTCCTCAAATTCCAAAGATTTAACTGTGCTCATAGATGAGTCACTATATATATATATATATATATATAATGTCAGTATGAGTATGAGCCTTGTTAATAGGTGACTTGGTTCTCAGATGTAATACTTATAATATTTATTTTTTTTTTTTTTTTTTTTAAGTATGTATTAGGAAAATTAATGACAAAGAGGAAAATGTTCAGGTTAAGTGACAATTATGCTGATATACACTACAGTTCAAAAGTTTGAGGCCACCCCTTGTAATTTTTTTTTAAGTTGGTCCCAAAAGTAGTTGTTTTGTATGTTATGAGAGAATTATTATACATGGTTAAAAAAAAAAAAAGGGAGACATGATTTTCTTATTAGAAATTTTATTATGACAAAGAAAAAAGCATTTTATGATTTAAATTTTACTCTCATCAAAATATCCTGCTTTACTGAAGCACAAATTTTTGGCATTCATTGCAAAAGTTTCTCAAAGTACAAGTTTGATTATTAATTCCATTTTTTTCAATGGCTCTAAGAGCATTTTTAACTTTTTTTTTTTTTTTTTTTTTTTTTTCTCCACTCTTCTGTCAAGTTCATCCCATGCTAATTCTGGGGGTAGCTTCAAACTTTTGAACTGTAGTGTAACTATACATGCATACAAAATAGTAGGGAGTCTGAACTATTAAATTAAATTTTTTTTATTTATATGTTTGGGTGTACAGTCTAACTAATTTCATTTCAAACATGGAACACATAAACAAACCATAATTATACATTTATAAATTTATAGTCCTTTTTATTCAACTTGTATATAAAGCTCTATTCATAAATATGACCAAAATGTTTTACTCTAAGCAATGTACATACCGATTTAACTCTAAGTAACATACATACTCATCAATATTTGATTAGTATACAAGAAAATGTGGTTTCGTTAATGTTGCACATTTTAAAACTGTTTGCAATCAAGTTGATTCCCCCACCCCCTAATGCAATTGGGAATTCTTTATTATTCTAGCTTCACACTCATTATTTGCTGGCTATTGCAATTCTTCCTGAAAAAAAAACAAAACAAAAAGTAAATAAATAAAACAAATGTCTGTGATTGCATATTTAAACTGTAAACAAATCCAAAAATTTAAAATTTAATAATAGTGTCAAAAAATTGTATTAAAATGAGAATGTTTCCTACTTTATTTCTACATAGTAGTCAATGCAACAACCTCTCTCCAAGCAGCCATGCAATGCACATTGTAATGTACCAACATGCCCTTCATATTCCATTGGTAAGATGTTGGTTCCACTTGAGAAACTTCTCCCTATAAACCACTGCTTTGTAGAACCAACTCCCAAGAGAATGCTCTCCTCCCTGCCAATTACTACAATCTTAACCTATTCAAGTCTAAGTGTTAGCTGTTATCTTTCCCACATATTCCCATAAACAGTGTGTCTTACTCTGTAATCATCTGCTTTTAGTGGCCTTTGATCTTTGTACAGGGTGAACATCATGATTTAAAAAAAAAAAAAGTTTCCTGATTAATTAAATATAGTGTTTAAAAGTGAAATGCCATTTGACTTTTATAATAAACAGATTTAATTTTACTTTTTTTTTTTTTTATACCAATGGTTCCCAAATATTTTTTCTCTGGGCCACATTTTTTGGAATGAAAATTCATTCATGCCTCACCAGATTTTATGTGATACAAAGTACATTTAAAAATAAAAAAAACAGAAAGGGTTAAAAGGAAATAACCACAGATTCAAAATCAAGACATTATCATTGATAACTCTCTCCTTCAATTTACAGAGCCTAGTTACTAGATTCTTAATGCTTGATATAATGCAAAAATATCACAATAATAAAATCGGTCAATAATTATTTATCACTGTACTGGGACGCAATCCTTAATAATATTTTAAATTTTGAGATCATATTTATTTTTGGCATATGAATTTTTTTTTTAGACTGTCTTTCTTTGTCTTTCAATCATTCTGCCTCACCTGCGAGATGTGCCACATCATTTGGGAAATGCTGATTTATAGGGTATTTTGGCTTGACTGTATATACAAAATTAAAAAACCCAAAAATTAAGTTTAAAATACCAAATAAATAAATTTTTTTTTTCTTTTCTTTTTGTTTTTTTTTTCCTTTAACTGAAAATATTTACTTCCATACTACTAGAGTTTTATTGCAAGTTTTTTCATCATGAACTCAGATGAAATTATAGATAAGTTTAAGAAATGAAGCTGCTTACTAAACCTAGGTGGGGAATTGGAACAATTTTCTCTAAAATGTGGATCATGATTCAAAATGTTTAAGAAGACTTGGTTTACAAGATGATGCGAATAAGCATTAAACTGTTAATTGAATCAAGTAAGTTTCGTTTTTCTGAATCACTTTGTCTTAGTAATGTTTTTTATACATCTATAAAGTAATATTAACATGTCTATGAATGCAATTCTCATGTGTGTGCATGCCTGTATTAGTTAGTGTGTCTCTGTATATGTGTGCTTCATTTAGAACCTCCCTATTGGTCTGCTCATTTCTGACTCATATGCAGGTTTGGGTGGGGTTCGTTTAAGACAGGGCAACTCTTGTAATTTAGGAAGGTCAGTTTGCAAAAGAAAAACAAACACTTTACATTGATGTTTTTTTTTATATATATATATATATATATATATATATATATAATACAGCATAGTTTGTTGCTTCATCCGAACTCTTTGCTGTTTTGAGTGGTATAAGCTTCCTTTTGGCGCCTATCAAATTGCTTCTTTCTTTTTTTTTTTTTTTTTTTTTTCTTACATAAGGAATTTCCTCATTTTTTTCCATATTCATGAAATGTCTGTCTTAACTATTTTGGTAAGATTAGCATAAGAAGAATTATAAGCTCAATTTTTACTAAAGTTATGTTAGTCTGCCCTAGGGTCATGATAGGGGACATCTTTTGAAGAAGGATAATGGAGAAATGTTGAAAATAACTACAAAAAATAAAACAAAAACACATAAGTATAATGAAGTCTACAAGCCAATTAAATTATAGTGCATGCTGACTAGGGCAGGTCGATTTTGGAACCATGGTATTGTACTCACTTTGAAAGTTGGGGTTTCACATCAAAGATAATGACACAAATATTTTTTTCCAAGTCCTTATCATTTATTTGAAGAAACTAGTTTAAAGATTAAGTTCAGGCTAAAAATTGTTGTTTTGGAATTTCATTCCAGTGATCAGTGATAGCCTTATAATACAGATAATTTACTGTAGCTTTGCAAATTGTATATAGACAAGATGCATGGACAAGTACATTATTACTAAATTATTGTGCCTTCAAATAAGACTTTCATTTAAAACTTCTAAGTGAAATTATACTGAACTAATTAGTTATATTATGATGTAATATGTTATAAAGTGTAGTAATTTTAGTATGATTTTTAATAAACGATGCAAATTTAAAACATTTTGTCTTATAATTTGTGTCCAGCAGTATTATGTTGTTTATATACACTTTTATTTAATTTTTTTGTATTAATTATGATCTAACAAATCTTATTCATTGAGTAGCTATTTTTGTAATCTTTTTATTTTTTTTTTTTTTTTTTTTTTTAAGTTTTTACTTATCAAATACAGTAATAAAAAAAAATTGCATATTTTGCTTGTGGTGACTCATAAGAATTTTGTTTTGAATATATTTTCAATTTAGTGTATCTAATACAGAAGGTATTAACTTTATTCAGATTTATTTTTGAAAGAGTAAAATTTAAAGTCAGTCTGTAAGCAAAAACCCACAGAAATTAGGTATTTCTGTACATTTTTTTCAATGCCAGTAATTATCACACACACACACACACACACACACACACAAAAATGATCCTTATCCTTAAACTCATTATTTTTTAAAAAAAAAAAACAAAAAAAAAAAGTTGGGACCCATTGAATTTTCTACGGATGTACCCAAATCACCAATCACCACCTATATTCCCTGGGGACTCACTACATTAAAAAACCCATCAGCATCACTGACCTGGTATTACTTAAGTTGGGCTATTATCTTTCACCTAAGTAATACCAGGTCAGTGATGCTGATGGGTCTTTTAATATAGTGAGTCCCCAGGGCACATAGGTGGTGATTTGGGTGCATCCCTTCTTCTTCTTTGGTCCTAAATTTCTTCTTCTTTTCTTCTTCTTTTCTTTACTTCTTCTTCTTCTTTTTCTTACTTCTTTTACTTCTTCTTCTTTTTCTTACTTCTTTTACTTCTTCTTCTTTTACTTCTTCTTTTACTTCTTCTTCTTTTACTTCTTCTTCTTTTACTTCTTCTTCTTTTACTTCTTCTTCTTTTACTTCTTCTTCTTTTACTTCTTCTTCTTCTTCTTCTTTTGGTGCCATGCATGATATGATACATGCTTGGGCAAATGTGTATCTTTTGATACATGACTGATGAGGCAGAATTTTCCCTGCAGTAGGTTGCCATTTCTTTCTGCAGTAGATCAGTTGCCATCCAAGGCTATAGAACCCGGTCTGTCCTGCTATTTACCCATAGCTGGGGTGGGGAGAAGATGATGATTCATATCTTTCCTAAGGGTATTAGCACATAAGTGAATGTAATGGATTTGACTGAAACTCGTATTTGAAAGAATGTGTGCAATGTATCACTTTTCATGGGAAGCTTTAGTTGCATCCCGGGAGTGCACAGATGGGAACGTTATTGCATCCTTTAAGATTTTTATGCATCTGAGAGGGACACAGGACACACACACCTATCAGAATCTCTGCCAGGTAGTCTTAGAAAATAGGTAAAATCAATTTGATTACAAAGAAACATTTTTTGAAATGACTATTTGAAAAAGTATTAGTATAAACAGGACTATTAAAGAGATGTTGGCCAATCACTGAATTTGAAATCTGGGTATATATCACTGTAGTAGTATGATTCAAATGGCCATTCCTAATCCAAAATGGAACCTACTGTATAATCCTACACTCCAATTTCTGCAAGGCGTGTCCAATGTAACCAGATTCACACTGGCACATCAAAGAATAAACAGAAATGTTATGCAGAGAAAGTAACACTATCCTTGCTAATGGAAGAAAAAGCCATCCTAATGTTAAACATCAAGTATAAATTCATTGCAGGTAGATCAAATTGCTAACTATTGCTCTACACTGACATGCCAAAAGTCATAGAATAACAGTATATAAAGATAATGGTTGGTAGTGCCACTGTCCTTTGATATCATGGAAATGTTCCTACTTATATCAGTTGAACTCTGCCATCTGGTGATTTAGTATGAACATGGTAAAGTGACAGGACATGCTAGTAGATGCTAGATAAATAAGATGTTTCTTTTTTCTTTTAACAACTACAGTACACTTACAGTCATCCCTATGTACATTTTTGAGTAGTTGTACTATCCAATAAAATCTCAATGTTTTGCATATATTGAAGTGGTAGCACCTGTCAGTGTCCCAGCTATGAGCAAATAGTGAACACCCCAAACAGAACACTATGAAAGTATGAAAATACATTTTTTTTATAGTAAAAATACTAGCAATACATTTTTATATAAAAAATGACCAACAATACATTTTTAAAGCAAAATAACCAGCAATAGTTGAAGGCATACAATTGCATTAAAAATCTATTTAGTTGAAACCATAAAATTGTGTTCAAAATATTTAGATTTTGGCATTAAATAACCCATAGAGGTTGATATGTTCCTAAACAAAATCAACCAAACAACAATACCTATTTATAGTAAAATTAGCAACAATACATTTTATACCAAAATAAACAATAATACATTTTATCTGTAGCTGAAGCCATAAAATTGTCTTCAAAATATTTAGATATCGATATTAAATAATGCATAAAGGTTGATATGCTGCTAAACAAAATCAGCCAACCAAATCATGCATATATTTCACTAAAAATATTTAATTTTTCACAATATTAAAGAATAGAAATGAACCAGGAATTTAGCCGTTAGGTGTTTCTCCTACTTTCCATTTCAAAACTTATTTTCAGAGAAAGGTGCTAACTAGACATACCCAGTAATACATTTTAAGGTGTTAATTAATCTATCATGTGTTTCTGTTTGATGTGACTTTATTACTGCCTTAACCAGTTGATAAAGGTGTTGGTTAGATCCAGTGACAGGACTCAAAGAGTGTGAGTTCAATACCCGGTTAAGACAGTGGAGAACTTTCAGAGGGAAAATTAACAGGAAATAACTGATAACTGACATCCATTAAACATGACACGTGGAACTAGAACATTCTACCCCAGTGAGCGAAATAAAAGGTTCAGTTCAATATTCCAACCACCTGAAGAATGCCGGAGCGTACAACAGCCGAAATGTAATAAATATGATGACAAAGATGAGGACAATAGTCCGAAAAATGTAAATAATGTATATAATACCTCATCTCAGAAATATAGACAGATATTTTAGGTCTTAATTAATCTATTATAATTTTCTGTTTGATATGACTTTATTATATATTAATGAAGTATGAAAATAAAAAAAATATTTTCTTTCATTAAAAATGAAGCGATAAAAATTTATAAAAAACAAGAAAATCAAAACATAAAGAAGCTTTATCTTGTTTGAAAAACTGATTTGCAATCTTATTGTTTTAAATAAGAGGTTTTTAAGCTGAGTAACAATATCTGAAAATGTGTACTTTTGTATAATGCGACCTTCTCCCAATTCGGAATTACTTGCAGCAAACCAAAAGAAGGTATTTCAGCTTGTAGATTGCATCTTAAAATAGGAGATATTAAAAGTTATATAACCGTCTTTAAAGTCTGCATTTTTCTTGTTGATGATGATAAAGATGCCTCAAGAAAAATTATGCAAACATATGTTTATCGGGTTCGAGTTGTTTATGGAAGGATGAAATAATACGTCATCGTCTCAAAGCATCTTCAGTGGAATCACTTTGAAAATATTTGCCCTTTAGATTCATTGCTTACTTATAGCATCTACCTTCCAATATGCACTTGTTTTTTTTTTCTCTAAAAGCTTTTTACCTGTTTTCTTATCTCTAGAGAAAGTTATTTCAAAGATGTTTAGAGGGGTTTATCATTTAGATAAGCAGTAGAATTTTACTTATTTAAATTCAGAAAAAGCACAAGGTTATCCCCAAGAATATGCTTTCTTTAACTACTTATATTGTATTACCTTCATATATACAAAATGCAAATGGATGCACTTGTTTGCTAAATATTCTTTCTTATCACATCATCAGTAAGTGAACATTACATAAATATTTCTTATCTTTGTTGCTAGGTTGAAAATGCTAAAAAAATATATCAACCACTTGATGAAATGATAATGGCTCTGAGAAAGGTGTTTGCTTTAAGCATGGCTCAAGGTTAACACTATCTCAGGGCCGAGACAACAGTAATTTGGAATGATAGGTTCAGGTTGTTTTTTTTGTTGTTTTACAATGCTGGTGTGAAAAAAAAAAACTTTAATTAAAATTCTACTATATTCTTTTTAAAAGTAACTAAATCATTCTTTCAAATTGTAATGGCCTTTTTTAATAAATAGTGTACTCTCACTCTCTCATATTCTTACTCTGTCAATCTCTCTCTCACTCTCACATGCTCACTCTCTCTCTATCTCTCTCTCTCACGCTTAAATGCTCGCTCGCGCTCTCTCTCTCTCTCACTCACATGCCCGCTCTCTCTCTCTCACATGCCCGCTCTCTCTCTCACATGCCCACTCTCTCTCTCACTCACATGCCCGCTCTCTCTCTCACTCACATGCTCGCTCTCTCTCTCACATACATGCTCACATGCTCTCTCTCACTCACATGCTCTCTCTCTCACTCACATGCTCTCTCTCTCTCACTCACATGCTCTCTCTCTCTCACTCACATGCTCTCTCTCTCTCACTCACAAGCTCTCTCTCTCTCACTCACAAGCTCTCACTCACATTCTCTCTCTCTCTCTCTCTCGCTCACACTCGCTCTCATGCCCTTCTCGCTTGGAAATATAACCTAGGTCAGTGTCCAAATGGTAGAGTAGTGGCTGCAGGGCACAGAAATCCCAGTTTAAATATTGACTAAATATTTGTTTCCCAAGTATTTTAATGTTTTTATTATGTTGCTAACAAGTGTAAAAATTAGGGAAAAAAACAAAAAAAAAACAAATTTGTTTTTTTTTTGTTGTTTGTTTTTTTTTTGTTGTTTGTTTTTTGTTGTTTGTTTTTTTTTGTTTTTTGTTTTTTTTTTGTTTTTTTCCAGAATGACTAAAGTTGTTTTTTCATAATTGTTCCAGACTGATAGTGAAAGCAATTTGTTTGGAGCCCTACCTTTTCAGAAACTTCTATAAATATACACACTGGAATTTATATTAAGAAGAAATATTTGTTTAATCTGAACTGGAGACATTGCCAATCATAACTTATGCCAGTGATTACAATCAAAATTGGTTTGAAAAATGTAGAAGGAAATCATAAACAGAAAGCAGTACAAGAGACATGATTTCACAAGTTCCATAATACATTAGAGTCATAAGGGCACTTCAGGTACTGCAGTGGTGTATATGGGCAAGATTACCTGATGAAGTCCATCCCTTTCAGCCTGGATTTGGATTCAGTTTTCCTTCTCCCAGACTAGTTGTTACTGCTATGTAACTCACAACTAGTGTAAAATGAATTCATGCTATTTACAAAATTGTTGCCATGAAGCCGGAAAAGCAAAACAAAATTTCTGCACATCCAAGTTTATGACCAGTTACATTCTGTGCATCCGTGTTTACAACAGATCGATTTCTGTGTAACTGTGTTCACAACTGGTCATTCTCCATGCGTCCACGTTTACAATGGGTCACACTCTGTGCATCCATGTTTACAACTGGTCACTTTCAGCGTGTCCACATTTTGACCAGTCACACTCTATGCATCCAAGTTTACAACAGGTCACTCTCCATATGTCTACATTTACGACGGGTCGCTTTTTTCCATCCACATTGATAAAGTTGTTTGAATTTCTTAGATGAATCATTATCATTATTTATTTTTGAAAGGTCATCTTATGGTGTTGCCAAAAAATTTTTTAGACATCCCATAGTCACCATTATTGTACAAAATAAAAAGTCTAGTTTGAAAAGTGAAATAGTGATGTAATGAAATAACCCGGCACCCCTATGAATGATTACACTATAGGTAGTAAGTACCTATAAAGTCTGTCTATGAGTGAGAGGACAGAGAAGAGAGAGAGAGAGAGAGACGACACAAGCATGTCCGACCTTCCAGTTAGTGGCACTCACTACTAGATCGACTTGTGTGTATAAGGTACCATATTTCATATTGTACTTGTTGTGTACAATAAACCTTTCTTCTAGTATCCACCTGGTGTTATATTTTTATTCCCTTAGCACGGAATATAACAAATAGTGAATGAAAATGTTTATTAAACATAATACAAAATACTTTATTTAGTAATATAGCCATTGTTCTTGACCACCCTCTATCAATTACGGTTCTGTTAACATCTTCCAGTATAATGGTTATTATTGTTTGTTTCCAATGTACAGAAAAGGAAAAGAGAATTTGAATTTCGATTTAATCATTTACTGGCCAGTTTTTGCACAGTTTGATAAACAATTGGGTTGAGGTTCTGCAGGGTATCGGACAGTAAATCCATTTTCCACTTCTGGCAATTTAATTCATTTCTGTTAGGTAGATAAATAAACATGCAGATTTGGATAAAAGATTCTCTTGCCAAACTCATCTGTTTTTCATGTTTTCATTAGTCGTTACTAGTGTAGTCTTATTCGTTGTTTTATATTTGTTTTTCTTTCTGAATGTATAATCATTCCAGCTGCCCGAGGAAAAAAAAAAAAATCTTAAGATGAAGACAAATGATGTGCAAATTGTAGCTGCAATCATTTTAACATCTGCACCTTTGGGTAAATCTTTAGTAATACAGGAGTAACTGTCTAGAATTATTCATTTGAGTCGTAATTAATTTCTGTTTTTATTAATTTTATGCTTCAAAAGTACAATTACATTTTCACCATTATTTGCAATGCGTTTGGAGAGCAGAGTTCCAATTCCAGTTGGGTTTGTTATATTTACTTATGTACAAATACCTTTGGGAGATGTATGAATCCACCTCCTCTCTCCCCAGCTATGAGTTAATTTAGTAAGACTTGAATCACTAAACCATTATTATCTCCAAAAGAAAAAAAATTCTTACAATCTAAAAATATTTACTGGACTTAAATAACCAAAGGGTTGATAATCTGTAAAAAAAAAAAACAAAAAAAAAAAAAAACACAGACACGATAAACAAATTAATGATTATAAAATTATTTTGATAGTCAGTATTTCATGTTCATTTTGTTTCTTAGAATATTTATAATATATAAATAGAAAAATCAGTTCATTGAAATTTCTGGGGCACATAATGAGGAAAGAGGGCTTGGAAAATCTGATACTCACAGAACAGACTGAAGGCCAGAGGGACACAGAAACAACTCATAATCTACCTAGAGAGTTTGAGTAAACAGTTGGAAGAACAGGGTTTAGGAAAAAAATAATGAAAAGACAAAATTTACTAAGAGCTACAAAAGACAGGAAATTGTGAAGGGCCCCTATCACCTACATCCTGGGGGGGGGGGGGCACGGCGCATAAAGAATTTGTTTTTACAACACATACACAAAATCCTTTTAATCTTTCACAGAATTTTGGTTCCTAATTTTTTTGGTTTTAATCACCCACCCCACCACCAAAAAAGGGATAATGCCACTAAAATGCAAGGGAGTGACAGAGAATGATGTCTTTATTGAGGAGTGACAATAAAAGAATAGGATTCAGGAAAACAGAAGATGGCAATTGGCATTGCAGTTAAACTTTTGAAGATTGTAGGTGGCAGGGAAGCAAGAAATCAGAAGGAAGTTCCACAGAAACTATTAGAATAGCAGTTTCAATCTTGACATATATAAATAAAAACAAAATGCAGATAACTCTTTAAAAAAAATCAAGGATCAATTCAGCACTGTATTTATATTATGAACAGGACTCCTCTTTGAAACAATAAAAAATTAATTTTTTTTTTCTATTTTGATTGACAAATGTCGGTAGAGGAAGGACTATTTAAGGACAAATCGACAAAATTGTTAAATAAAAAATAAATTCTTCCCTGTATTTTTAAGAGCAGACCACTTATTTTAAGTAGTACAAAATATGGTTGGTTGATTTTGTGTAATGGCATACCAACCTCTATGGGTTACTTCATCCCAAAATATTTTAAACACAATTTTATGTCTTTATAAATATTTTGTACATAATTTTATACTTTCAGGGCAAACATATGTTTTTAAGATATATAGTTTGTAGATAAAATATAAGTGTTGGTATTTTTTTTTTTTTTTTAAATGTATTGCTAGTAATTTCATTACCAAAATGTAGTGTTGGTAACTTTTTTTTATAAAAATGTATTGCTGATAATTTTACTATAAAAATGAATATTTTATATTGATTGTCATCTATATAATAAATCCGAATGTCACTGTGTCGTGCCTTTTCAACTTTACTCCTAGAAGGTGTAGCAAATTACAAACATTCCAGGCCAGATCTGAACTCACAATCCTGAAATTTTGGATTCCTAAGTTTTCATTACTGCAATTGTTTTCGGCAATTATTTTTATTTTTTTTTTTTTTTTTTGTTTACATGACTTTTTGCGACATTTTTTTTTTTTTTTTTTCTTGCATGAAATCAACTTTTATAACTTGGAAATAATCAAAACTAATTGTGAAACCCAGAAAATGTCACCTATGAAATAAAAATAATTGTTTGTGTGAAAAGTAAGGGCCTACATACATCAAATTTCTTTTTAAATTAAGTGGTGACTGAAGAATTATCGTTGAACTTTTGAAAGGTAAGCTTAAATATTAATGTAATACTTAAATGCAGCGATCAATTTTGAGTTCTTCTATAGTTTATTGTTGCCTATCGCATGTACTCCTCCCTACCTATTGTGTTAAAGGCCCCATCTAGAGCCCTCCACAGAAACCACTTTAAATGCCGTCCTATAGGGTGGCTTTTAAGCTAGTTTTGCTATAAAAATATATTGTTGGTAATATATATAGACCTGGGAACAGCAGTAATTAAGAAGTGGTTCAATGCTCCTCAAAACTGCCAATCTCCTAATCAGAGGCATTGCTGCTGGATGTAGTTTATCATCATACCCGAAACTATGGGAAGATTTTTTTTAACCTTCAGCACTTCATTTGTCAAACAAAATGTTTGTACAGCCACTGCATTTCACTCTCATTATTAGACAAGTATCATTGAATTTTGCACTATATTGCTGTCATATCCTACTATGGCAACAGGAAAATTACTAACTGTAAATCGATAATGATGCTACTACTATTGTCTGGCCACTTATATTCAATAGATAAAATACTTATGAATATTACAGAGGGATAAAGATTAAGTATAACAAGTGAACAAACTGAAAATGTTATCTATTTGTATGAGTATATTTCATCCTTTTCTGGGATGTTGTCTAATTTTTAGTGTTATTTTTATGATCCCTGCCTGATATAAATTTTTATGAATGAAGGGTTGTATAAACAACCGAATTAAAAATCAAGATTTGAAAGTCAACACCTTTTTTATGGCATGAAACTTAAAATTCCTTGCTCGAGATCTACTGTTCAAAATCTCAACCTATGTATTAGGCAGCTGTGATTAAACACAGATGATGGCTTCTCTTTAAGAATCCACCTTTAATGTTGTTTAGGGAGTAATTTTCTGAGGTAACATACAGAGCAAAAAGTATTACCTGAGTCAATGCCTCTCTGTATGTGCTATAGGCCTTGTATTATGGGACAGATAAACTTTGTAGGTGGTAGTGACAGATTAGACAGGTACATATCTCCAGGTGTCTCCTTTAATAATGGGTTAATTGCAGTTCTTGTAACCTACTGGTTAGGAATGACCAATCACTCAAAAGAGCTTTGGGAAACACCTAATCTTCTGTTTCTTGGTATTTTGTTTTTATTTTATTTTGACTGCTCATTTGAAATGTGTTGGTCATAAGTTTGTACACATTTACTGATAAATAATGTCTTTGGCCTTGGTTAACTGACATTGGATCTTAGACATACAGGTTGCAGATTTCTTCAGATTGTTTTTAAAAAATGAACTTTTGATAATCCAATCTGAAAAATGGCTATTTATGTGGTGCCTATAAATACAACTTTAAGATGGGTAAGCAATGTTTTAAAATTTTATTTCCTATTTTCACACACACACACTATATATATATATATATATATATATATATATATATATATATTACTTTAAATGTTATTTTTAGTGGATGCTCATATTTGAGTAGATGCTTTGTTTATTTATTAAACAGGGTGTTTATTTATTTTCACCTATTGACCTGAATGTTTGAGAAATTTTATTGAAGAAAAATATGTGCACTCCAGCAGGATTTGAACATGTCCCACTCGAACATTCAGGTCAGTGAATGAAAATAAATAATTATACTGTTTTTAATAAATAAACATAGTATCTGCTTAAATACAAATATCCACTAAAAATAACATTTAAAGTGATAAAAATATCTGTCAGATGAATAAAAATTTATTGCTTTTTTGTATGTATGTATGTATGTATGTGTGTGTGTGTGTATATATATATATATATATATATATATATATATATATATATATATATATATATATATATATATATATATATATATATATATAGGCTGTTTGTGTTTTTTAGGGAAAAATGATGACATAAGTGGTAAAAGTTTTCATTTGGCATGTTTCATTCTTTAGGACTTCATCAGGCTTAAGTGATGTTTACATTAATGAATTAAAATTTTTTTTTTTTTCTTTAATTTCATCAATAGTCTCAGTGATCCCCCCCCCTCTATTCATGCACATGTATAGTCTCATTAAAACATAAACCTCACTTTGATTTGATGAAGTACTAAAGGACAAAATGTTTTGCACAAAAAATTTCCACTTTATTTTCATTTTTACCCTAAAATTGTTTTTTGATATATAAAAATTTATATATTATTTTTCTTATATATAATGTGTAATAAGTAATTAAGGACCTTTTAATCTGACATTATTGATATAAATCTTATTTTACTGGATGTGTTTAAGTGAACATTTGTTTTTATTTTAATTTTATTTTATTTTTATTTTTTATTAAATAATGGGAAATTAGCTAAATTACTATTCACTAACCTTAAATGAGTCATATTTAAAAAAAAAAAAAAAACCCCCCAAAAAAAACCTTTCTTCCCATCTTTCAATAAATGGGATGTTTGATCAAATTTGTGTCTATACTAAAATAACTTTTACTAGCTTTAAGCCATGAAAATTTCACGGTTTTCCTATTTCAATATTCTGATTAACCTTAATTCTTAAGCTAATGACTAAGGAAGCTCAAGTCAAGTTCTAACACTTCTATCTTCCCTTTCTTTCTTTCTTTCTTTCTTTCTTTCTTTCTTTTACTGAAACCAAAGGGTGACAGAACTAATTTCAGCTCTGAACCTCAAAAGGGTAATTTGCATTTCAAGCCCCATGCTCAGTTTCAAATAAAGAATTTCCCCAAATAGTTCCATCTAGGTGTAAATGTACATGCTTAATTCAAAAATAACAATGAAATTTTGATAAAATCTACCATTTTGGAGATATCAACAATAAAATTTCGGACACATTCGCATCACGGTGGATGAAGTTGAAATTAATTCTGCACCCCAAACCAAGTAATGTCTTTTCCTCTCTTTCCATGCAATCAAAATGGAGTTGTCCATTATTTGTGAGGTACTGGCAGGACGTAATGGTTGTGCGAACTAGTGAAGTGAGGAACAAGCACAATTATAATAGGATAGCAATAAAAATATGTTTCTATGTATGGTTGCTTTGTCAGGAAGATGACTTCTTCATGTTATTGGTCTGGAGGAGGCAATCTCAGCATGCGGCACATTTGAAAAGTGTCTAAAAACCATACTATGGAGAGTTGACACAAGTCATCATGATTGAGAGTTTGAGCATGCTGCTGGCCTTGTTCAGACTGTTGATCATGTGAGTAGTGCGCTCTCTCCCAGAAACTGTAACTAACGTCCGCTCAGCATAGTTGCAGTATAAACCACTCTTACATAAAGGTAAAAAATATTTTTTTAAATTTACGGTGTTAAAGCATAACACATCCATGGATATGTAACCTCTGAAGATGGTCTCAGATCAGATTAGATTGAAAGAATTTGGGGAAAATAAAAAATTATTTAAAAAAAAAAATTTTGGAATTCTTCTTAATCAATTTCTTACAGCCACCAAGAAATTAATTTGTGGACTTGAAAGGATTAAAACTAAAATACACATAATGTCTAAATTATTTAACCAAGCATGCTTGAGTGAAAATATGCTGCCTAATAATATATATATATATATATATATATATATATATATATATATATATATATATATATATATATATATATATATATTAAACATTATAAGTAATGATACTCCTGTTTCAGTATTCTATATTTTAAACAGCATAATTAATATCTACCTGCCTGAGTGAGCAAGTCTTAATGAAGAAAATGTACCTTTCTACAGTAATCAAAACTCCACCCCCTTATATTGATAGGGTGCTACTTTCAAGCTAGGTGCACTTTTGATTGCTAAGCCACAAAACAGTTACCCTTGCCTTATATATTCGAGCGATTATCCATTGTTCCAGAGCTGTTAAAAAATAAACATCACAGACAACTAGTTTAAAATAAATCTAAGCCTTTTTAGATGACAGATGTAGATCCACACTTTTTTTCTTTGCTTTTTTTTTTTTAAATAAGTAGGTGTTCATAGAAACTCAGTAAGTAGTGGCTGACAGTGTTAGAAGCAGCTATTGAAACCAGAGCTGTTTCTAAAAGTGTTGTTACCCTTTTTAAAAAGAATTTGCTAGCAACTAACGACCCCTAGATACTTTGGTGAGCCCAAGTAATGTTCTCTTATTTCACTGCCTACTTGTGAAATTCCACCAGTAGCAGCATCGACTGATGAAAGGTCAACTTCTCTCTGACACTGCCTGTTTAATTGTTTGCTTTTTCTAGCTTGGAGAAGACAATTTACTTAAGTTTGCAATTACCTGACATTATGGGCCCAAGGAAAATTAAAACAACAAAAACTATAAAGCAAAGCTCTTCTAACCATGTAAATCTATTATGCTCTGGTGTCACTTTTAATTGTATTTTAGAGGTGGCAATGACAGCATTCAGTCAAATCTTTTTCTTGATTACTGAAAGATATATACAGGGTGTCTATAAAGTCTCTTTACAATTTAAAAAATTATTACAAAAGCAATTGAACAGACAAATATGTGGAAATTGTTATAAAATGTGGAGTAGATACTGAAGCTTTTATTAACTAATTTAATACACCTCTATATGGGCACCATTTAGTTGCATGAAGCACATCAAAACAGTACTTGATTTCTTGCCATGTTCGCTGTAGTATAGCCTCATCAACAGTGGTGATGGCATCAATCATCTTTTACTTTAGATCAGTGATGTTCTGTATATTTGTTCTATCAGGTAGCATTTAAGCTAGCTCCTGTGGAGGGCTCTTGATTGGGCCTTCGTCACAATAGGTAAGCAGGAGTAAATACAGTAGACAACAATAAATTACAGAACTCAAAATTGATCACTGCATTTAAGTATTGCATTAATATCAAAGCTTACCTTATAAAAATTCAACGATGATTCTTCTTCTGCCACTTAATTTAAAGACAATTCGATGTACATAGGTTCTTACTTTTTATACAATTTATTTTTATTTCATGGGTGACTTTTACGGGATTTCACAATTAATTTTGATTATTCCCAAATTTATTTCTAAGTTATAAAAATTGTTATTGTACAAAGAAATTTGTTGCAAAAAAATCATGTAAAAAAAAATAATCAATTTAAAAAATTGCATTGATGAAAACTTAGGAATCCCAAATTTCAGGATTGCTGGTCTGGATCCGACCCAGAATGTTTTTAATTTGCTCACAGTCAGCCTGATTCCAAAATGTTGGCCAGGTATAATAGGGGATGTGCTTGCAGAAATTGTCAGTCATGACTGGGTTCTCCTGCTTATGTGGCATTGTGCAGAGTCCTGTTGCAGACATAGGGTCTTCCAGCAGTTTATCCTCTTGACCCAGGACAGTACTACTGCCTCAAGGCACTTGATGTAGGCCTCAGTGTTGTGTCTGAGGCCCTCACCAACAAATTTGGGAGTTCTTTTCTTATCAGAACAATCAGAGTGAGTTTTCCAAGCTGCTGTACCATCATAATCACTATTAGACTGTTTTAACTTTTTCCAAATCCTCTGCACTGTTCTCAGATTTCCGATGTTCATATTGGAGCTTCCGGTGCAAATGCCAAGCAGTACAGTATGCCATTTCCAAATTTCTGGCAGAGTGAATTGCATTATAGTACTCTTTTTCTCACAGTGCTCAACTGACCCTACTATACTGTGCAATCAACAAAATCCATAACAAACAACACATCTGCATAAAATTAAAAATATAAGATGGTGACAATTTACACATATGTATATATGTATGTATATTTAGGTAGTATAACTTCATTCAAACATGTTTATTGAATAATATAGACATATTATGTCTTTATTTTTATAATAATCCTTTCTAGTTCTCTAATAAGCTTCTTGATGTAAAGTTGAAATTCATCACGGAAGGTGCACTGTAGTTTTTCCTTACCCAAGTACTTTCGATCTCCTCTGAGATCATCCTCAGGGATGAATGGTGAAGACAAAGTTAACGTAACTGATCATTGTGATGGTGATTTTTGTAAACAGGCATGAACGTACTCTGTAATTATTTTAAAATTTATTCGTTTTTTGTAAACAAGCATCCATGAAGGGAGCTAACCAGAGATGGGGAAAATTGCAACATGGCATTATATGTTGATTAAATGCATTTTAAAATATTGCTACTTCACTCTTAATAAATTTTGTTCAGTGTTGGGTGGTTGCTTTTAATTTAGGCAGCCTTGAGAATTTTAAATTTTTTATTATTATTATTATTATATATGAATGTGGGTTTCTGGATTTTTTTCTCTTTCATTTTTTTTAACATGGGAATATATCATGAAAATATAAACAGCCTATTTGTACTTGAGACACAATTTTTTTTTTTTTTTTTTTTTTTTCTCAATGCTTACCCTATGCATGACCTAATAGTCACTCAAAGTAGAGAGTTACTGAAATAGGGTGTTATACAATCAGTAAGAGTAAGAAGTAAAAGGCATAGATCATGAGAATATTTGAGAAAGATTACAGTTAACTCAATATGTGAAGAGGTAAAGATTATAGTCCAATTTTTAAAAATTCAGTGTCGCATTTTCAATCCACTTCCCAGATATTTAAACTTCTGCACCTGCTTGATGTTGATATCACCAATTTGCAACTCGTATCTTTGGCTTTTTCTCTTGCTGTTGGCCATACTTTCTGTCTTCTTGTGGTTGGTAGTTAGTCATTTTTTCTTGCCTTCTTCTAAAACCTGTCTTGGAGGTCCTATAGTTTTCTTTCCAAGTTGACCATTAACTCAGTGGCATCTGTGTGTCTTGTGTTGTTATGGTTACAGCCACCATTAATAAATCTTTGCAGGGTTTCCTGCCAGTACTAAATTGTCTCACTACTTCAAAAATTGCTTTCGGTCATTTTGTATTCAAGTGACAGCTTTCTGAATGTCAAGTGATCTTGTCAGGGAAGTGATTTCAGACATTGCTACAGACAGACAGATCAATATATTTACTTAACTATCCTCTCTTGTGCACATATATATTATTTAAATAACATGGTCATCTTTGAAATCCAAATATTTCCATGCACCTATGCCCTAACATGTGCATACAGCAATCTCTCACACCCATTTATTCTCATCTACCTCATCAATTTCCCAAACATCTGTCGTTTGCAGTGGTGATAACATCTGCTACCAGGGAATAATTATAATTAGTCAGCCCTTCCCAGATCCTCAGGATTTCTACCATTTGTTCTCATGACGTAAGCTTGCCAGCATTGCTACCAAAATTCTTGGCAAAGTTCCCTGAGGCCTTGCAGTTTTTCTTTTCTTTCTTCTTGAAGATGCCATTTTATCATAAACTATTAACCTGCAAATTATTTAGATCTACTGAGGCAAGAAGATATTATCATCAAAACATTGTCTTACACACCTTTTCTTTTACATCCCTATGAATTTAAAAAAAACAAAAAAAAAGATTCTAGGGAGACGAATCAAATTTAGTTTATAGTTTAATAATGTCACAACTATCAGCCAGTTCACATTCCTCGAGATGAATAGCAGGCGCACCAGACCAGATATGGCAGCAGTATTCAATGCATATACAAATGGTAGATTTGTAAATATGCAAGATGGACTCTGACAAGAAAAATTTCTAGTTCCAGTGGCCACTTGCGTTTTGGTGGCATTATCTCCTTGGTTGGGGTGGTGCCTCTCACTGCCTTGAGTGGCTATTTAGTCTTGTACAGAGTGGACATCATTGTAAAAACTAAACATAAACTAAATGAACTGTATTTTAATCTCCAATTAAACTGCTTTAGTCAGGACAAAAACTTAGCTTCATTAATATTACAAATGTTGATACTTATTAAATGCTTACAAATATTTTTAAATATGTGGGAATTGTGAGACGTGTGTGTGTGTGTGTGTGTATGTATGTATGTATATATTAAAAGCTACCCTATCATGCAGCATTAAACTGGTTCCTGCAGAGAGTTCTTGATTGGGCCTTCAACTTATCCTGGAGTTTGAGAGTCCCTAAGCCTTTACATATTCTCAGCATTTGAAGTTCTCCGGCTGCTGTTTGATCTGGTTTTTCTTTTGCACCGTCCTTTTTCCTCACTGCAGCCTTGACTCTTTTGATTGCAATCTGGTCCTCTGTTGGCAGAGATTTCTTTTTGCGAGGCATACTGCTGCCGTATACGATGTCAGGGTGTCACACTTTTTCAAATTTACTCCTGACATTTGTGCATATATATATATATATATATATATATATATGTATGTATATATAAAAAGTCCCTGAATTATGATAGTGTAAGCCTATGACAATATGATAGTAGATCTGCCAAGAAAGGTGAAATTTAAGAACCCAGACACAAATTTACTGTGGATGATTTCATGATTCAAGATAGAAATCTTAAAGGATGAAATGCATCACATGAAAAAATTTTTCCACTGTCATTAATTTTCCTTTATAATATAATATAATATAATATAATATAATATAATATAATATTATATATATATATATTATATAATATATATATATATATATATATATATATTATATAATATATATATATATACTTTTTCTGTCTCTCATGTATGTGGTATAATGGACATTACTCTACCATGCTGACCCATGAGGTATTGTCTTTCACATAGATTGGATACCCAGTTTGCTTTACTATTTTATTTTACCTCTCAGTTTGGGATGATGAAATAGATTCATTCCTTCACTCTTAAGAGCATTAGTGCAAGTTTGGTTAAAGAACTGGGAAAGTTGTTTATTTTATTTTATTTATTTATTTTTTTTTTTTTTTTTATGTTTCTAAATTTCAGACCATTCTTCTTGTCCGAGTACTTTCATCTTTCTATACTTTTGTTGATGGGTGGGGATGCTATTTCAAAATCATAACACTTAAATGGCTTGTTGTCTTACCAAATCAAATAAAAGACTAAACTTCAATAAACCTTTAAAATCCTACATCAGATAATCCTATTTAAATATGAGATTAAGCCAAAACATGGATCAGCAAATAGTTCATTTTAATTTTTTAACACAGACTACAAAAATTTCATATTTTTCCTATTTTAAATTTCTGATGAATATTAATTCTTCTGTTAATAATTGAATAATCTCATGAAATATAGGTAGAAATTTCCCTATTGCATCGTTAAATATTTGAGCTCAAAAACTTTAACAAAATATTGCAATAACAATCATAAATATGAATGCTGGTCATTATTTTAAGAAGTGGGTACAAATAAAAAATATTTGAAATTAACAACTTTTCCATTTCACTGAAATGACCATTAAACCCTTCTATCTTCTCGTTCTTTCATTTTCTCACTGAAACCAAGTATCATCTTTTGTCTTACAAGATTAAAACTAATTTGACCATTATTTAAGAGTTATTGGCAGAGCGTAACCATTGTACATACTAACAAAGGGAGGCACCATTATGATGCTATTGTAAAATAGAAAAACTTATTCCAATTCCACACTTGAATCTTCTTTATATTTTTGCTATCAGTCTCCTTAATAATAATGTCAGAGTTTGCACTAGAAGCCCCCACAAAAATGTTTCCATTGTTCACATCTCAAGACTTTCTAAAAAAAAAATTGTTTAACTTGCTTACTGGGCTTGCCTTGAACTTGAGCAGCAACGCGCTCTTTCCACCCATATGACTAGTACCCCCTTTTTTATTATTATTAATATCAGATAAATCCAACATAAATATTAAAGTGCCTGCTGGAGTGAGGACACCTGTCCATTTGAGAAGATAAATAGCGAAAAAGAAATTATGGTTGTAGTGGGGTCACAGCTCAAGGTATCTGCCACACCAACTCATAATTTATTCTTTGGATGGTTTTTTTTATTTTTTGTTTTAAGCCGAGAAGTGAGGGGGCATTGTTTCTATGTTTCTCTCTGGAAAGTACCTTCAACTGACATCTCACCCTTCTTTCTAACTTATTTGATGTATATATCTCCCAGGATGTATGTAGTGAGTTTTTCTAAAAAAAATTTTAATATTTCTTTTTTCTTTTTTTTTTCCACATCTAATATATGAAACAAAAAGAAAATCATGTGTATCCTTGTTCTCAGGTATATAAGATACCAAATATCTTTGATTTACATGACTGGCTTATAAATGAACATATACAGGTGAAGAAAAAATAAACAGGCACACAAAAAAAAAAAAAAAACTTCAATAAATAAGTTTCATATTTTCCCAGTACCTTGAAATGCCTATTTTAACTTCACAAACCATTTTGAATAGGTTGATATTCATCTGCAAATTATATCACCTTGAAACACTGCTTCTCATGCATTTATTGAGTTAAGCAACATTGAGCCAGTTCAGTAAATAGACAGGTGACCACTTGGGAATTTGAAATGGGAGAGTTTTCAAATTCCAGTCAGGTTCATTACATTCACTCACATGCAAATAATCTTAGGAAAGGTATGAATCCACCTCTTCTCCCCCAACTATGGGTTAAATAGAAGGGTTAATAAGCCTTAGAAAACAAATCAATTGATAAATGAAAAGAAAAAGGATACTGATACTTAGCCAGAAAGAGAGAGATGAAGTTTCTAAGACACATGAGGAAAGAGGGCTTGGAAAATCTGAAACACAAAGACATATGGAAGGCAAAAGGGACAGAGGAAAACAGTAAGTAACCTGTCTAACGAGCTTGTGTAAATGCATGGCAGGACAGGGTTTGGGAGTGATAATAGAAAGAAAAATCTAGGAGTAGATAGGTTTATCTAAAGGTTCCAATAAAGGTCTGTTCCTTCTCTTGTTTAGAATTGGGTTTCTGGTTCATTTTAAAGTCTGCTTCAACTCTAGACTTCTAACATCTCCACCTAAATACTGAAACTTTGTTTACTATGTATTTTTTCCTCAGTAGGAGTAGATAGGTGTGTCTATCGTTCGGTTCACACTCCTCCTCAGTCTTTTGAACAGTAGATGTTTATCCTTTGTTTCCTATTTAGGATTGGGTTTCCAGTTCTTTCTAAAATTTTCTCATTGCCCTTTGTGTCTTAGTGGCATTATTGCTTTGATTGGGGGTGAATTGATTACAAAAAAGAAAAACTTACCAAGTGCTATAAAAGATAGAAGTTGTGAAGAGCCATAACTGCCTGTGTATTCAGGGTGTTGCCATTTTATTTTCCATCTGTTTATATATACACATAAAAGTTCTTAGAATTTACTTATTTTCAATGTGTACCTCTGTGGGTTCTGGAATTTATTTATGTACCTATATATGGTATATAACAGTGTATGATAAATTTTGTTATGCATTGTTGATGTAATGTTTCAGGTCTCGCAGATTTCTTATCACGGTAAGCAGTATTTAGCCTCAAACAAATATTTAATGTTTCAAAATACAGATTTTCAAGAGAGTTAGGCTCACGTCATTTTAAAGATTAGTATAATATTAATTTCCAAATTTGCTTCCTTGACATCTGCCTCTATGAAAAAGTAAGTTTAGTCTACTAAATAACTGTTATCTTTCCTGCATTGCCCCAAGAACTTCATTTATTGCCCTTTTTTACATCCATACAACACCACACAGTTACCCTCTGCATTGAGGTTTATAGCCACATCATGTTAAAATGCCTGTTCCCATACAATCACCAAAGCTAAGCAACATCAAACTGAGTCAATACCTAGATAAGTGACTGCTTGGGAATACCAGGTACTGTAAGCTTGGATGTGCAGGTGGTGTAATGTATATTAGCTCAGAATTTTTAATTCGATAGCTGAGTTCCAATTCCTGTTGGGTTTGTTATATTCATTTCTGCACTAATATTCTTAGGAAATCTATGACTTCACCTATTCTCCCCTCAGTTATGGGTTAGTAAAATTTGTATCACTACACCATTACCTCAAAAAAAAAAAAATATTCTTACAATCTAAAAATATTTCCTGGCCTTAAATAACCTGCAAAGAGTTAAACTATAGAAAATGAATGAATCAATCAAACCCTCTACAGTGAGTGGCTCTTGTACTGAGTGAATATTCCTATTAAAAAATATCTATATTTGTTTGTGTGTGTATGTTTCTCTCTCTTAAGAAAAAAGATTCACATACTGATGAGACTTGTAATTTTATACAAGATTTATAGATAGGATATTTTCTCATTGGCTTCAGAATGAAAAGATAAGATAAACAAATCCTTCAAACGTAAGAAGGTAAACCATCTCAACGAAGCTAAGAATATCAGACACTTGATATCAGAAATCAAAATAACCGAATTCCAAGCAAGGATAAAAAAAAAAAAAAAATAGAGGCTCTGACTATTTATTTTTCTAGAAATTTACAGAACTTTTTTTTTTTTTTTTTTTTTTTTTTTTTTTTTTTTTCAGAAATTTCCACAACTAATTTGCAAATCAGAATGGTATTATCTTTTTCTTGATTTAAAAAAAAAAAAAAAATGAAAGTTACAAACCATCGATAATATTAAATATCTCAGGATTACTATTAAATCTATTGTCAGACATTAATCTCAATTCCACAAGATTTTTTTTTCTTAGGTTTATAATGAAGTCTAAATCCTTTATCCTGGATGCTGAAGGTCCCAGTATTACATCTTTTCTTTGTGTCTCTGAGAAAGATAAGTTACTCTAGCTTTGTGTTAAACTAAGAAAAACCTTGAGTAAGAATCCTAGAACTACAATTCTAATACTGGTATAATACTTACTATATACCTACATTTACCCATAGGTAAATAGCACAGACTCTGTTCTATAACCTTGGACGGCAACTAGTCTAGAAGGACAACTCCGAATTCAAAACCTGCGGAGTGTTGTTTGGGGACCTTGTGACATATAGTGTACCAGGTCTCTGTATTCGGCCCTTCAGAAAGTGTGAATGGTTCTGCACAAAGCATTCACCCCTATAATCAAATCATATGTGCTGGTGTCTGGCTGTCAGTTCCTAGGAACTGAGCTGCTTGACCCTCATATGTTGAATACGACAGAAGAGTCCACCACTTACATTTGCAGCCTCCTATATATGGAAAGAACAAAGGGCTTATGCTTATATCTTATTTAAACAGGTTTCTGTTCAGTTACCAAAGTTAAGCAATGTTGAGCTGGTCAGTACCTAGATTGGTGACCATTTCAGAATACCAAGTTCTGTAAACTTATGCACAAATAACCTTGGTAATGGTATAAATCCACATCTTCTCCCTCCACCAGCTCTGGATTAATTAATAGCACTTGTATTGGCATATCATTATATCCCCACCAAAAAAAAAAAATTCTTATAATCCAAAAATATTTTCTGGCTTTTAAATAACCTGCAATAATAAATTGATAAGCCATAAAAAAAAAAAAAAAAAAAACAACCAAATCCTCAGAATGAAATCTGATATTCCAAAACACACCTTCTTCAGGTGTTTAAACGAAACTGTAGAGTACAGCAATCAACAGGTAAGAGAAAAACAACAAAGATGAGAAAATTAGTCTAAATTAAATAAAGTAGGAGGCACAGTGGAGTAAT
Organism: Acanthosepion pharaonis; assembly: GCA_903632075.3. Classification (NCBI taxonomy): domain Eukaryota; kingdom Metazoa; phylum Mollusca; class Cephalopoda; order Sepiida; family Sepiidae; genus Acanthosepion; species Acanthosepion pharaonis. Next base: position 3,738,637 of record CAHIKZ030000890.1, on the reverse strand, counting down.
AGATAGCGGCTCGGATTGAGGAATCAGAGAGCCAAATTCGAATTGCATTTAAATCCATTACATTCACTTACGTACTAATACCCTTTGGAACGGTATGAATCTTTTTCTCCCGCCAAGCAGAAAATAGCAGTACAGACCAGGTTCTATAGTCTTGGATGGCAACTGGTCTACCGCAAAATGAAATGGCAACCTACTGCGGGGAAAAAATCTGCCTCATCAGTCATGTATCAAGAGATGCATGATTGCCTAAGTGTGTATCATGTATGGCATATAACTGACAGACTGACTGACAATAGTTGCAGTATCTTGACTAAAAAAAACATTCATATAGTTACATTTTTATTTTACTTTTTTTTTTCTCTGCTAATATTTTTGCTAACGGAATCAGCCTCTTGGCATAATTTGTACTAAATTCACTCTCTTCTTCAAATTTGTGAGAAGCTTGTCATCTCCTTATTGCAAGTCGGATTTAGCCAAATATTAATCCTGCCATTGCCAAGGCATTGGAAAATGTAAATTGTCAAACAGAAGGATTACCAAAAAAGACAAATACTTTCTTATATTTACTAAGCCAGTCAAAATGATATGAATACGTAGAGTGAAAGGGATATTGTATTTATAATCTTTCAAATGCTAAGACCCTGTCAAAATCTGAAACATTATTCGAACGCTCACATTAATCACTTACACCAATGGGGAAACCATTTCACTTATGAATTAGAACGCAAGAATACTTTTTACAAGGAAGACTGTTTTCATGATCCAGGTTGCCTGTGTAGTTGAAAATTAATATAATGTGCTCATACCTCAGAGGGCTATCCCCATTAGACAATCTCTCACTCTCTCTCTTATATATATATATATATATAGTAATGAAAATCTTTGTAATCCATATGAATAACCCCAAGGTGGATGAAATCCAGAGAGCTCAATGTTAAATCAGAGTGATTAATTTAATTTAAAGACAACTTTAAGGGTCCATAGTTATAATTTATTTCCCCAGGGAATTTCTTTTTCCCTGAATCATCAGACCTCACTTCTAAGGATGAAAAAATGAATTTAAATTTAAATATAATTTTTTACTCTTTTGAGGGGTAGTATTAAGTTGATGTAAGGTGATTTAAAGAGTTGTGAGAGATAGTGTGACAGACATGGTTGAAATTAGAGAGGGAAGGGAGAGATAGGAATTCTTTTAAATTTATTTTTATTACAATACTTAATAGTGAGATATACATAATCTCAAGTTCACTACCTGTTACCTGAGGCATCTTCAAAATTTGGGGTGAAATGCTGAGGGGATTTTAGCAATTTTTATCTGTAGCACGTCACATTCTATTTGGTTGGGTGTGTGAATAAATAAATTTTTTATCTTTTTGTTTTTTTGTTGTAATAAAAGTTTTTTTTTTTTTTACTTTTTAAGCACAAATCTTGCTGAAAAAATGATTGATAGCTTGATATGTCTTAAATATTGTGTAATTTTTATCTTTCTCAGTAAATTATAAGTTAATCAAAATCAGCCAGGATTTTGTATCTTATTAAAAATTTTCAACAAAAGGAGGTTTTCATTTTGTCTGAAATTGATTAATTGAATATGTTCTGATAATTATGTGTCTGCTATAATTTAAATCTGTCTAATATAAGATTTCTTTTCAACCCTGAAGAAACTTAGTGTTTACAATGACTTTAAAATTAGAAACTGGATGTGTTTATCAAAAGAAAAAAATGCTTCTCAATCAAAGATAAGATGATTTAGTCCCAGACATCTGCATGTAGTTGACTGGTAGTTTTGCATCAGGGAGGGCACCTAGCAGTAAATATATTCTGCATTAGAAATATATGGCAAAGAACTGACCAAATAAAAATTAAATTGTGCGGAGGAGGAGGAGGAGAAAGAATGCTGAATTTGGCGTTCACTTGTTTCTGTTTTTTGTTGTTTTTTATATATATATATATATATATATATATATATATATATATATATATATATATATATGCACACTGTGCCACTTTTTTTGAAGCTCAGCAAGCATTGGGTATGAGTTTCTATCAAATGGTGAGAGCAGGTAACTAGACCCCAGCAAGAAGCTAGTTGTGAGGCTGGCAAGTAACCGAATTTAATCATAGACTGAACACACTTGCGTCGTTATTTGTATGTCTGGAATGTTCTCTCTCTCTCTCTCTCTCTTCACCCCTCCCCAATATATCACAGGCTTTCTTAGAAACTGGCAATATCAGACTATTTATTTTTCATCTTTATCTGTGAGAATTCTACCTGCTTTCTATCAGACTTGTATCTACAAAAAGACTGTTTCCTGTAAATTTAGTTAGTTATATCTGGTTATCATAAACTTTTTCCAATTATGCCAACAAAAAAAAAAAAAGCTGACTACACTGAGTATACAAAAAAAAAGTTCAAGTATACATTGTGTAAACATTCAAAGAAATGGAATCTTGAGCATTGTCTATTTTTACACCAACATAACTTTCTTAATTTGAACAAAGAACCAGTTACAAGAGCATAATGATTTTGTACTTGATTGGCTATTAGGTTTCATATTTTTACTTTTGAAATAGCATATCCAGTCTGGTGCTCTCACTATTATAGCAGGCCAGGGGACCTTCACCTGTTGAGGCCCTGAGCTATATGAAATTTGAGGCCCTTCTGTGAAAATAATTTGGGTAAAAAAAATTTTTAAATAATTATACATGGTTATTATTTATAAATGATTATATATATTATTTACATTATTTGGACTATTGTCCTACTCTTTGTCGCCATATTTATTACAACGTTTTGGCCGTTGCACACTCCGGCCTTCTTCAGGTGGTTGTAATGTTGAACTGAACCCTTTATTTCATTCACTGGGATAGACTGTTCTAGTTCCACATGCCATGTTTAATGGATGTCAGTTATCTCCTGTTAAAGATGGTGACGAAGATGAGGACATTAGTCTGAATAATGTAAATACTGTACATAATACCTCATCTCAGAAATATAGACAGATACTGATGATATATAATTTCTTATGATTTAGTATTAAAGAATAAAAACTAATGATTAAAATAAAAAATATATTTAAAAAAAATGACTCCCACTGCACCCCAGTGTGTAGGGGCCCCATATTTACCTAATATGTAAGTCCAGCACTGCTGTTATATATCTTGATTTGTTTTTTGGGTTTTTTTTTTTTATGGCTTATCAACCTTTTGCAGGTTATGTAAAACTAGAAACTATTTTTAGATTGTAAAAATCTGGGGGAAAGAAGAATGATTTTTTTTTTTTACTGATACATGTCATACTAATTAATCCACAGTTGGTGGGTAGAAGATGTAGATTCATACCTTTCTCCAAGGGTACTTGCATGGAAGTTCATCTAACAAACCCAACTGGAATTGAAGTTCAGCTTTCCAATTCCGAACCATTATCGATAACACACATCCAATCTTACAGAACCTGGTATTCCCAAATGGTTACCCACTTAAGTACTGACCAGGATTGACATTGCTTAACTTCGGTTATTGTACAAGAACCAGGGTTTCAACATGCTATATATCTTGAGATTTTCAAGAAAACCTAAAGAAAGATCAATTATGTAATTGGTCCTCACTTGGCATCTCAGCTTCAGTCACTTTCCATTTGCTGTAGCATAGATTTTTCCTCTGTCTTTTCTATAAATATTTTCATACCAATTGTTCTGATTAGCTTTCCCTTTTGGTACCTTGACATTATGAATATAAGTGTTACTATTAGATTAGCAAATGAGTTTCGTTGTTTTACTGTTGATCTAACCAGGTGTAACCATAAGTTCTATTCTAATAGTTTCTTTTTATTGTCCTTTCTACCTGATATCATTTTCTCAGTTTCTTACACTCTCAAGTAACTCTTTTCCGCTTAGCTAGATCTAAACATAATTTCTATTCTAACAGTTTCTTTTCTGGCACTTCTCAATGTGGCATTCTCTTCTAGTGTCGCGTCCAGGGTAAGACAATAAACTACGTCCAACAGCAAGGCCTCTGATCAGGATGTTTTGAGGAGCGTGGAACCACCTCTTAATTGCTGATGTTCCCAGGTCCACCCTGACCTGGGGTGGTAGCACCTGTTAGGGTCTCAGCTATGGGCAAATAGTTAACCCCGAAACTGAGGTAAAAAGCATTTTGAAAGTGTAAAAATAAGTTTTAATACCAGAAATACTTTGTAAAAAATTATTACCAGAAATAAATTTTTGAGGAAAAAAAAATATTACCAGCAATACGTTTTTGAAAAAATAATATTACCAGCTATATATTTTTGAGGAAAAAAATATTGACAGAAATAGATTTTTGACAAAACAAAAATATTACCAGAAAAATAGATTAAAAAAGAAAAAAAGTTGTCAGCATTAAATAACCCATTGACGTTGATATGCCGTAAAACAAAGCAAACCGAACCAAACCAAAATTTTGTTGGCATTAAATGACCCACTGAGGTTGATATGCCATAAAACAAAACAATCAACCAAAACAATCAATCTTCCAATGTCTTGCTTCTCTGCCACCTACAATCTTCAAAAATTTTAATTTAAATCATCTTCTGTTTACCTGGAAGGTGTTCTTTTATTGTCCTTTCCTCTCAATAAATTTTTCTCATTCTCTTCCACTTCCAGTAATCCTGTGTGTCTTAGTGGTATTATTGCCTTACTTGGGATGGAATGATTAAACTGAAAACTTTTTCTTTTTACCTAGTTTTTATCATAGCTGAGATAACATTGTCTTTGTCAGCGTCACTTGTGTGGATATAATTTACATCCTAAAATATGCATTTCTTATAAAGGGTAATTAAACTTTAATTGACTCTGAAAGTCTTCCATGGCTGAACAGTCTAAAAATACATCTGGGTTCCCCTAAAAAATGGGTGCAGGTTTATACATTGCTGGAAGGCTAATTTTCTTTATTAAGACTCTCAAATGCACAGGCTAGTAGACATATATCTACACTGTTTAACAAACAAGGGTGTCTACTCAAACACTATCTGCATAATATAATGTTTAAAGCAGAAGTTCCCAAATGGTGTGGCATGCTTCATAGGTGTGCCAGAAGTGGATAGCAGATGACTGAAAGACAAAGATTTAGAAACAGTTTCAAAAAATTTATATGCCAACAATAAATGATTTCAAAATTTAAAATATTATTATGGATTACTTGTAATTTTATGCATGAGTCCCAGTATAAATAGTTATAAATAATTATTGACCAATTTTATCAGTGTGATATTTTTTAATTATATCAAATATTAAGATTATAGTAACTAGTGTCTGCAAATTGGAGGAGAGAGTTATCGATGATAATGTTCTGACTTCAAATCCATGGTTATCTCCCTTTAATCCTCTTTCTGGAGCTTCTTTGCCATAGGGATGCTTGTGTCTTTTCATCAGGACTTCCCTTTGAAGTGCAAACAAATTTTCATAGTAACTATATGAAAAGTATGTTTATTCATTAGTTGGAAATATAATAAATTAAAAATTTGTATGTGTATGAATATTTGTTTCCCCCCACTGTGTGTACATACATACATATGTATGTATGTATGTATGTGTGTGTGTGTGTATATATATATATATATATATATATATATATATATATATATATATATGAAAAAAAAATATACATTTGAACAAAATAAAAAAAGACCAAACAATGATGTTTTAATGTTAATATGTCAACGTCTTGTCATTTTGTATTGATAAACCATCTTTATGAATATATTCATAAAGATGGTTTATCAATACAAACGTCAAACGCGATGACATTTGATTAACATTTAAAACAACATAATCGTATATAAGGATTTTTGTTTTGTTTTTTTTCCGTATATATTTTTCTTCATACTGTCGGATCTATATCCATATATTTGCTTACACATATATATATTATTATTATTATTATTTCTGTCATTATTATCAGAAATTGTTGTTGTGGCCGATTCCAGCATGAAGTACCTTTTGGAAAGTGTCTGGAAAATCCATGCCATGTGTTGGCCCAACCTTGTGAGTTAAATTTGGTAGATAGAACTATTTTGAAGCCATGGACTAAAAGGGTTCAGTTAGAAATTTCTACAAATATTACCTGAAGGATGACAGAGCGTATAACAGCTGAAACAT